>CAJNDV010021446.1:31637-53653 GCA_905221635.1 Symbiodinium sp. CCMP2456
ATACAGACATACATACCTATATATATATATATATATAGAGAGAGAGAGAGAGTCATCTGAAGTCATATATTCTGTGGGGGATCTGGAGACCTGGGCATTGTCTGAGAAGCAACCCGTACACTGTATTTGCATGCAAGCTTGCAAGCACCGTGAATTCTGGTGTCTTGCCCGCCCATAATCCCACTATCTAGAGAAACGAGATGCCATGACAAATCAACTGTGGTTGGACAGCGAGGCCTCGGTGGTCGCTCCGGATACGGCGGTGATGACTCGAAGGCACAGAGGGCGTCGTCAACTTTGAGCTTTGGGAATCGGCAGTACTGCATGAGTTTCGGGTGTGTGTGGGTGTGTACTTTGCCTTGGTGACTCATGGCCTTCAGCTCAGGGTTTATCCCATGCCGACGCGGATATGCAATTCGAATCCGGGTTGTGAAGCTTAGACGTTCGACTCTGAAACATCTGTCGGCTTACGGCTTACTGTTTAGTCTTCGTCGAGGTTCCGGAGTCGGCTTGAACGTTCCGGCTTGGTAAGGGACGGTGGCTCTGAAAATAAAAGTACCTGAGAATTTTGAACGGCATTCCCTCCCCCAGTTTGACTGAGCCATGAAAAGGTGGTGGATGCCGCGAAGCGCAGTGCTGGCCGGGGGGCGAGGACGCTGGAGGCAGCCTGGGAGTCGTGAACCTGGGAGCTGGTCCTTCTTATGTAAACTCAGCAGCAGTCCGACACCGGCAGAGAACGGTCGAGAGTCTAACCACTCCCGGCACTGAGCTGGAACACCTTAAACTCGAAGCCTCTCAATTGAATGGCCCTTGCCTAAAGTTCGCCTAAACGCAGAAGACCCAGCGAGGGGGGGGCGGGCGCAAGCCGCGAAGCACGCCACAAAGCCCTTGACACCAAACCGGCGTATAATCCTCGCATCAGGGAGTGCCGGTGCCAGGACCTGGTCTGGCGTCGGCCATGTAGTCCTCTGCATGCGTGTGTTGAAAGCAAGCGGTCTCACTGAATGCCGAGATTCGTCCAACGATGAGCGGGGGCAGGGGGGGGGAAGGGAGGACCACGTGCCGACCTCTACCGAGTGGCCAGTGGGGTTAAGGAGAAGAGCGATCGGGGTTTAGAGTTTTGCGATGGGGATCGGGGTTTAGAGTTTCTGGGTTTTAGCCTCAGGGTTAAGGTTTGAGTTGCTGGCACTAGGGTTTGTCGCTTAGTGTTTTGGGTTTTGGCCTTTGGGTCTTGGGCTTTGGTCGCGTGATTAAGGATCCGGGTTTAGGGTTTCAGGGTTTTGGAACCAGGCTCAGGGTCTTGGCTAGGGTTTAGGGTTTTGGGTTTGGAGTTTGCGATTAGGGTATTTAGGGGTTTGGGTTTTTGGCGCTAGGGTTTTGGTGTTGCGACTAGGGAATGGCTCTTTTATTGATATTGCCCCCATGTGTTTTTTCGGCACCCGAAATGGAATATTGATAATCAAAAAAGCACGTCCAGTGAGATTGTTGTTTTGATACGTTGTTTAAGGTTTGTTGGTAGACCCTGGTCATCCCCTCCCCATGAGCAGCCTTCTTTGGTGTCAGTCTTTGGGCTGTTGGTTGAAGGCTGAGGAAGGCGTCTGGCTCTTGGGATAGATGATTTAGGGCATAGTACAGCCTAGTTGAGTTGAGAGGAAAGCCAAACTAAACCAGAGGAGCGAAGCATGGTGTAGCGTAGACTGGAGGAGAGCAGATCAGAGCAGAGCATAGCATGAGTAGAGACGAGAATTGAGTGGAGTAGATAAGATTACAGCACAGTATCTATCCAGCTATCTCTCTCTCTCTCTCTATATATATATATGTGTATTATTAGGTAAAGGTATATGTTTGCATATACATATGTGTTGGGATATTTGTATGTACACATGTACATACATATACGCGTAAACACACATCTACATAAACACACATATATATCTATATACATATACCTTATACATACATATATATATATACATACATATACATATATACATAATGTTTGTATATATATATATATATTTACAACACCTACATGTACGTATACATACATAAAAGGCACCCACACCCACACCCACACCCACACCCACACCCACACCCACCCACACACACACACACACACACACACACACACACACACACACACAGACACACACCACACGTACACAACCTGAGGGTGGGCGGGGGAGGGGCGGGAAAACGAGGATTACAAGGAGTAGTGGCAGCGTCAGCCGTTGGGGCCTGACACTTGCGCCAAGGCCTTGGAGGTACACGGAACCATGTGTGATCGCATTGGCTGAAGGGTTCGATTTTTCATGGGGAGTGCTATGAAAGCTCCAAAGACTTCGGCTGTGCAGGAGACCTTGGCCCAATTTGGCTTGGACACCATTGTGGCAAAGGCCTCGATATCGCACAATTCATCTAGTGATTGATTGCACGAGAGCGCAGATTTCAATCCACGGATTTTGCGGTTTTCAGAGTATGCGGCTGCGCATGCCGGTTACTCTCTAAAGCCTAGCTTACCCGGGAGGCTGGATGTGCAATGGCCCTTTGCACCGCAAGAGCCCTTATGCATATACACGGAGGCTCTAAGGTATAAAGGCAGAGTATTTCTAGCTTCTTATGCATTAAGAGCGCAAGGCGCATCCGTGCATGCAGGAGCAGCAGACCTTCCACGGCGCGTTGCAGTCGCTCCTCACGGACGGCTACGAGGCCGATTCTGGCGGCCCCTGTGTTCATCGGATTCGGAACTTGTCATGTTTCGGGCTGCAGCACTGCCAAGCCCTTTCACGGCAATTCAGAACACTTGATTCGAACCGTTGGCGTCATCTATTTTCTCAGTGCTGTCTTCACCTTAGGAGATCACTCAAGAAGCGGGCTGGACTGGCGCAGATATCGAGGTGCACCTGGGCACTGTTGGCTGTACCGTGGTGATGCGCATACCTATTTCAGCATCACAAGCTCTCAGGCATTTGAGCACAGAGTTTCTCCAGGGTGATGGTGCGCATGGCTCATGATCAGACTATCCATCTACGCTAGAATACGTGCCGGGCAGGAGGCCTGGAATGGTGTTTAGCTTGTGGCTTTATTCTTCTGCAAGCGTGTGGGGCCAGGTTCAGATACCCGAGAGGGACTTGGAACTTGAAGAGGAGGACAACTTCAGACCAAGCGCATGCGTGTCGGCAACATTGGATTTCCGAGCCACATGCTTGCATGCATAAGCATCTGCACTCGCACTGCTGCGAAAACACATGCGCACGGAGCTGCAAGTGCATATCTGCTGTTAAGAAGGGTTGGGTGAGCAAGCCCTTGCTGGTTGCATGTTCGATAACTATGTTCTCTTCTGGGGGGATCCTCTTTGTTCTGACCCTAACAGGCATTTATTTCTGCTTTCTTTGCTCTCCTCTATGCGGGTGTTTGCTTTATGCGAGACGGAGGTCCCTCTTGCCGGAAAGTCTATGCTTGCCAACATGATGTTTGCAGGGGTTCCAGAGGCAGGAAAAGCATCCGAGCTCATCGCTACCCTGTCCGTCAGGAGCACTTACAGATAGCACAGGCTCTCCGTCCACAGTGTTTGCACTGAGGACTTCGAGAACCCAAACGCCTTAAGCTTCTCTCCAGGATCGTGACATGCAGCCGATGGTAGAAGTCGAGGCAGGTGGGCAAACAATCAAATCCTGCTTTAGCGGTCATCACCGGAAGGACCACCAGATCCTTCAACTCGAAATCCCGCTCAACGCTGCTCCAAGCAAAGCTGAGATCTGAATCGCATCTTCGTTAATACCAGCACCCTCAAACATGCAAAGCCGCAACTAGTTTCTGCTACATCATATTATTGTGATCTGACTAAGAGTTGAGACATGCATGCATGTATGTACGTATGCATTGATGTATGTATGTGCGTATGTATGTATGTATGTATGTATGTATGTATGTATGTATGTATGTATGTATGTATATAAGTACGTATGTGCGTACGTGCGTAGGCATGTCGACGAAGAAGCTGAGTATATGAATACAAATTAGTAACCGGGTTGGAGCAGTGGCGATGTATCAACATCTGCACTTGCATGTATATACTGAAGCTATGTAGTATAAAGTCTTATCATACCATGACACGTTTATTATCTTATATAAAGCGCTACAGTAGAAGAATTACTAATGTACGACAAAATACAAGCAAAAAATGGAACAAACAACATACCACAACATACCAAAATGTTCTGTTATTGCTGTATTCACATATATATATA
Organism: Symbiodinium sp. CCMP2456; assembly: GCA_905221635.1. Classification (NCBI taxonomy): domain Eukaryota; class Dinophyceae; order Suessiales; family Symbiodiniaceae; genus Symbiodinium; species Symbiodinium sp. CCMP2456. The sequence continues at coordinate 35,888 of CAJNDV010021446.1, forward strand.
TATATATATCAACAATGTGATAAAAAGACTCGAGTGCCTGAACATGACCGTCGCTTATTGCCTGATTCCAGCCTGAGGCAGAAAGCCTGTCCACTGCTTGAATCAATACAATGCAACATCATTCATTAGACAGATTCTATAGTACAAAGTACGATACATAAGATACTATACTAGATACAAGACATCACAGACAGTTCATATTATAGTAATACATAAAATGTAGCAACATAATGTACAGTAAAACCGGAACTGTAGAATATAGCATATGGTTGAGTTGATCATGTCCACTATATATCAACGAACATATACGATATAACATATGACAAAACAAACCTATCACCTTTGACATCATACAATATAGTATCACACAGTCTAGTACCATACTAGACTATACTACGCTACACCATGCACAACAAAGTACATGTTCGAGAATATTACGTACCATAACATTATGACATAGCTAGTTTCTGTGCTGGTCAGCGTGTCAAAATGAGTCTGTAATGGGGCCTGTTCTACTGCATATATGTATGTATGTATGTATGTATGTATGTATGTATGTATGTATGTACATATATCATCTTTACGTATATTTCTATATCACATTTATTCATATACGGTATTTTGTATGTGTACATCTTTACAGACATACATGCATGAGTACATACACGAACAGGATGGACGTACGGATGTACATACATACATGTATGAGAGAGAGAGAGAGAGAGAGACTGTGTGTGTGTGTGCGTGTGTGTGAGTGAGTTATAAACATCGATACAGCTTGTTATTTAGTAGTGATGAGCCTATTCGTAACGCAATTAGAGTCGTTATGCATTCGTGCAGTGCGACTTGGCATGAGGAATTTGATATCAGTGGCACGATGCACCTATCTTCAGGATCTTAAGATTCCTGGTTGGTTCCGACGATTATGAACGCTGGTACTGATGCTTGCCTTGTCGTGGTTGAAATTGCTTATGTATGCGCTTCGTGTATGGCTGCGCCCCGTTATCTCGATCGTTTCTGCGCTCTGTGTGTCTGTGCGTCGCATACTTCTTTGACAGCGACGATTTTGCACTAAATCTGTCCGTTTAGTATCACCCGCCAATACTCACAATTAGGCAGTCTTATGCATTACTATTAAGTAGTCTTAGTTGTCTGTGCGCACCAGCACTTTTGATGTATATGCGATCATACATCGCCCATAGCTATGTTTGCCAGCATGTGCTTGCATTGGTGGTTGTTGTTGTTGTTGTCTGCTTTGCATTATCACTCAACATGTGCAAAATTGTTTGTTTGTATCTGTTGCTCTCTACTGGGAACTATGCCATCTCGTGGTCAAGTGGCCATTTGTGAGAACGAGTTGTTTCTTCTTCGCACACGTTCTATCCTTTCGTAGTTTCCTTGTAATGTGTACTGTGTGTGGCTCTGCGTATCTTGATTATGTGCTCGCAGAAAGGATCTATTTCTATGTAGTGCTGTTTGTTATTGCCGTCTGAGTCTGTTTGTGAGCTTATTCAGGTTTTCCGCAGGTCCTGTTTTGCTTACGGTTCGCTGCGTTTCGTTTGGGTTTCGCGCCCTTCCTGAGATCTAGCATGTGTGCATTTCTCCACATTCTCAGTATTCACATATTGAAGCCCTTCACAAATGCTGTTGACCGTCCTGAGCAGGACATGGAGATGAACGAATGCGAGGAAGAGGTACACATCAGTCATGGAACTCAGATGAAGCCGTCGAAGCCGTGTCGACCTTCGGACTTGTATTGATTTGGGGGCCCAGCGTTTTGAAATTTCTGAACCCGCAGCCGTGTAAACTCTGTTGTGTGGACTGAAACACTGCAACCTCTAGGTCTGCAACAGAATTCGAGCTAAGGCTTTCTGGCTTTAGGTAAACCGTGAGCTCCGCTGAAACCAGAAGGTTTCACATCATTTCACACCCAAGCACTTCAAACCTGCAGTCACTGGCATTTGGGTTTTAGCCTCTGCACGGTTCTTGCGAGACTGCAAATTGGGCAGAACTCCCAGACCTTCAAACCGAGCCGAAAACCATGCAAATGTGTACGCCACGAATGCCTGGTACCGTACCGAATATCGCTCCGCAGCGCAAAGGCTAGCCCACCGTGAGTTGGCCGGCAACGCCACTGGCTTTCTGACACATCGCGTGCCCAAGGCTGAAAATTCTGAGACGAGGTTGCAAGTCTTAGCACGCAGGCTATAAGGGTTTATTCTGGACCTGGCTTGCGATGTCGAGGTGTTGGTTCGTGCACTGACTTTTTGTTGAAGTCTTTGTGCCACCTAAACATTGGCACACTGAACCACAGATGCGATTTACTGCTATGGCCTTGGGCCTGTCTTGTCTGTCGATATGGAATTTCGAGTTGGGGTGTCCTGTTACTGAGGAAGCAGAAAGTCTTCCTGCGTGCTAACGGCTAGTGAAGTCGAAGTCCGACTTCATGCATGGGATCCCACGCATCACCACCAGAACTATGACATGTGCAACTCAGCCAAACAAGCATCTCAGCAAATGTCGTGGGCTCTTGTGGATGAGCTAGCCCTGTACATAGACTGCGCCCCAATACTTTGAAAGGGATTTAGGACTGGGTTTAGGGGTCTGCGAAGGGGAGAATAGCCCTGGTGCACCTTGACATACTTACATACTTGAAAACCTGCAACAGCCGCATATTTGCGGAGAAAAATCTGAGCTGAGTGGCAGGGGATCAGTAAAGTTGCAAATGGTTGTGAACAACATTTGATGTCAGCTCGAGTTGAGGTTTTTGTGCATTCCCATCACCATCAGGTCTCCGCACTATGCTGTTCCGAACCTGTTTGATTGATTCGAGAAACTGTAGCGCTGTGCCTTTGCAGCTAGTTGGTTGTAAATTGATCGCAGGCAGGAGCATGAATGCGACGACGTTCGAAGCGTGCCCGTAGCGAGTCTGACACGTGAATGCTCCATACTTCTCGAACTCTGAGCCATTCTGGTCCCAACAGGAAAACATACCTAGTGGTGGGGGACTCGGGAAGTCCTTTCTATACGGGCAACGATCCTTTCGATGCTGGCTGCCACCACTGGGATCCTGCCAAACCGGCCTCAGACGTGGAATGCGACGCCCCTCTTAGATGTAACGCTCGCAAGACCCTTTCCTTCTGCAAAACCCTACCCCTAGACGATGCCTCGGCCCGGTGCCAGAGAGGCCGCTTGTCTCATCATCACGGGAAGCTGCATGTTTGATGGGTCCGGTTTTGAAATGTTTTAATGCTGGCCGGCGAAGCCGGCATAGATTCAGAGCAGTTCTATCATCCAGGCAAGGACCTGAAGGAAGGCACAATTTCCGTGAAAAAGTTCCCTATTCCGATTCCTACAGCCCAATGTGTGGAGCATGTCTTCCAGCAGCACATCAGCCCAGATTCCATGAAGGCTTTTTGACCAGGTCTTTGTATGCCCTAAACCCTCAACTTGCATCTCTGCCTTACTGGAAGAAGCCATCCTGGACCCTGCCTGCACCCTACGGAACGTATCTTTCTCTGGTACATGCCTCCGTGACGTGCCCAGTCCCCGCGAAGCTGCCAAAACCAATCAGAACAGCCGGGAACTTTTGGGGAACCTCTTCGGCCGGGGCCGAGGCGATATCAGGCAAGTTTGAATTATCATGAAAGCGAGTTTTGGTGAAGCTTACTAGCAAGACCCTGGACCCCAGAATTCTAAACTTCCGGCACGGACCTGATCCTGTTGGTCCTCTCTGCCGCTTGCCGGACAGAAGCCTGCAAAGTCTAGAACTTGTCACGGTTTAGGTTTGGCGGCTCCGGGTTTAGGGATTTAGGGACCAGAGGCATAGAGACTCAGGACGCTTGGTGGGATGCGGGGACTAGCAGGTTATGCGCGGCATGGTGTGTCCCGGGTTCGAGTTGAGATTGTTGCGTCTTCCTGCCATCGTATCTTCTCGCTACTCTCGGCCGAAATCCTTCAGTTGAACATGTTGCAGTGGAGCACTTTCTGAAGTTATGTGGTCGTAGGTTGGCAAGAGAGGCCATTATTGCAATGGCGGTGTTGACACGCAACTGCTCGATAATTTGCAGCCAAACAATCCCAGAACTTGGTTCCCTCTCCAAGCTCACGGCCCGATGCCGCGATGGTTGCTATGTCTAAGTTGCTTCTGGGCCGACAGTTTCTCCGCATCTGCGAGTCAGACGTCGCGCTGTCGTGCCGGGTGTTCCGGCCCGAAGAGCCTCAGAAGAAGAGCAATCCCAATTCGAAACGTCACTTAAGACAGATTACTTGATGCGGGTGGTAAGGCATGCTTTCAACATTACAGAGTCCGTTTGCAGAGCTCAAGAATTCAAGTGTCTGATTGAAGCGGTCAGCAGCTGAGGACGGCATCGGATTTTCAGAAACAAATCTTACAAGGCAAAGAGTATGAAAAGGCCTTTCCTCCGTTCACCGACTGCGAGGCTCCAGTGGATATTCAAATACAATTCTTCCTGCAAAGCTTTGATGCCGTGGATGAACAGCATTCTTCTGTAACAGTCACCGGTTATCTCAGACATTGGTGGGTGGATGACCGAGCTTGAGCTAGATTTGGAAAACATGCAGCTTCCTTATAGACTTACTTTCCTCAAGGCCTCAAGCTCATGCTCTGCAATTCCACACCTTCTTGTCTAGGACTGGCATTTGTGCACAATGACACTTGCGCGGAGTCCGTGTACATTCCAGCAAGTTTGATCTGGACTCCCGACCTATACATCTACAACGCACCTACCTCTGGACCGAGTTTCGAAACTGTTGTGATAGTTCGTCATAAAGTATTGGAAGGTACGGTATGGCAGCTGAGGCAATTCAGCAGGCGCATCATGAGAATGGCATCATCACCGCCGTGCACGCGAACGGAACTGTCTTTCATTCTGTTGCTTTCCACGGGAGCCTCAAGTGCTCCATGCTACATGACAGGAAATGTTCAGGTGCTGTGAGGCTCAATCCAAGAAACGTGGTTCAGAAGAACCAAAGGCTCATCCCGAAAGCCGCCGAGGCAGTATCACCGCATGCCATACGACTCGCACGGCTGCTACATGAAAGTGGGCCGCTATGACGCGACGGTGGATAGCATTCGAGTGATGCCGCACACGTTTAACATGTCGGGATTGTTTTACTGCATCGTGTGTGTGTGTGTGTGTGTTTGTGCACGCGTGGGGCGTATTCCTTTTGGGTTTCTGGGAACTGGAGCTTTGCACCGGGAGTTATCTGAAAGAGCTCAGGACTTACTATGTTTCAGGATCACCGAGAGTTTGGAATTCGAGTCTAGACCGAATCTTTGCCTCATCTTAACAGATGCGCAGGTGAGGCCACGGAATGGGAACATGGGCAAGACAGGCATCCTCGGTGTTCTTCATTGTAGTTTGCTGTAGTTTGTGTCTTGGTTTCCGAAGCTAGGGCTTAATGCTCCGAGTTGAGGCTTGCCTGTGCTTGTGTGAAGAACAACTCCATGTCTGTGCATGCTCTACTCGGCGGGTCTGTGTCCACCACTCTCTCGGGCTCCATCGTATGATGTCCTAGAAGAAGCCTCATCGTTCAACACTTTTTCCGCAATGAGACTTCGTAGAGGCCAAAGACGGCGAGTAGGAGCTGGCGAAGCTTAGATGGGTTAGATGCAGAAAGGCATATTCCATTGTTGTAGACTTCAGACCTATCCGTGAAATGTGCAGCGTCTCTGCGAACCTCGCTCTCTAGCAACAGCTCTCAGGCATTGGTGTCGTTGGAGACAAGATGTTCTCGCCAAGCTGGTTCATTGAGAATGAGCAGGCTTTGCTTTGAGCCTTACCTTCCACTCAGCCTAAACCTCCGAACGCATGCTGAGCCGCCTGGAAGGCTATCCAGAATCCTGGGTTGCGAATCCAGAAGTACTGGTCCCTCAGAGATTGTTGAGCACTGCGTTACAATAGACCACGGCTTGAAGTACTTGCTCGCGTGTCCGGTAAGCTTCGGATGCGAATTGCAAGGCCGGACCTTGGGGGATCCACCGACATCGTGTTCCTGCCGTTCACGTTCTCTCGTCGTCCTGGATACCTCGTTCGCATGGTGCTGGTACCTTCCTGGCTGTTTCTTGGATGTTCTTGCGAGGCATCCTTTCAGCTGGGCTTGGATGCTCAAGGTTAATTGTTCTGTTGGCAGACAGCCTGTTGGGAGTCTCGCAGCCAAAAGGGCAGTCTCGATGTCAGCAAGACTTGCGACAGCAAGGATGTCCGACAAGGCTTGATTTGCTCTTGCATGGCTTCTGCCGTTTCGACGGGATGTCTAGTGTTTGTCTTGGCTTCCCAAACATCGGCGCAGACGTGTCATCATGTAGCACTGAGAATCTGTTGATAACTGGTTGTATTAAGGTTTTTGCTGGTGAGCTACACTGGCTTCTTTATCGACCCAAGCTCCGCTCCTGCTCGAGCAGCAGTCGCGTTGCTCCCGGTTCTCATCATGCGAACGCTGCAGGGTTTCGTGTTCTCCAAGCTCCCACAGGCCGGGACTGGGGCTCGGATTCAGGTTGAAGGTCTTGTGCTCGAATTCGAGGGCCCAGAGATTTGTGTTGACTTCTTCGGGTGTTTTGACGCCCGTGTTCCAAGTTTGAAGCAACTCCGACATAGGCTTCACTCTGGCATGCTGATGATGATGAGGCCCTATAATAAATTTGATTGCATGCTGTTCTGGGAATGCTGTTGACTTTCGGCATCTTTGACTCACAGTCGGGTAAGAGATGCGGTGGTGATGTTGCAGGCTAGCTTGGACGCTATGAGCATGCCAGAGAAGCGTAGAATTGCAATGTTGGCCCTGCACCCATGGCTCTCGAAAAAGACACATGCTTGGGCTGTTTCTGCGGCGTATGAAGGTCACGGGTTGTCGATCATGTCGCAGCATACTGTAACCCGACAGCTTGTAAGGGTTCAGGTTGAGGCTTGGGTGTCAGGTTTATAAGCGAAAGCATCCTGGCAATGTCATGGCCACCATAGGTTGCCACGTGTGTGTGGCTGACCGATTACCTGCTCGTCTCCATGATCCTGTGCTGTTATGCTGCCATTCACCTGGCCATCGTGCAGCTACTCTTGATCTCTGAACAAAAGGCTGCAGAGAATCTGAAGCAACTTCAAAAGGTGGAGGCAAAAGCACGTGAGCTCATCCAGGACTCTTTGAAGAAGAAGAAGTTTGTTGTGGAATTGCTGAAAGATTACCAGCCCGTACAGAGGACAAGACGCTTCCACGCCGTTCATCTGTCGTACTTAGCAGAGCGGAAAGAGCAGAGCGGAAAGCCTTCAGTCAACACGAGCCACACGCGCGAAGACCTCGAGACGGTAAAGAGCTTCACCGAGATGACGGATTCACCGATACACGCACAAGCACAGGACGGATCCGAGGTAAAGATTCCTTTGATCGGTGAAGTCGACGACTCCACACCAACGTCACCAACTTCGCGACCTCGGCTAAGTTCTGTTGAGTTCGATTCACGCTGTTCCTTCCACATCGACTTCGGCAGCCAGCGCCATCTTTCTCCCATCGATCAGAAAGTGACAACAGAAGGTGATCTGCTGGTAATCAAGCACTTGCTCTCTCTATGGCAAAGGGAAGTCACAGACGGACTTGCTGATCCCGAAATGCTTCGCAGAGTCATGTCCAGGTTCAACATCTTTCTTGCAACCGCTGACGCCGAAGAAATCATGTGCATGTTTCTCCGTGACAAGGGGTTTGATACGCCAGTTGAAACTGGCAACGTGCGCATCATTTTTTCCCTGTTCATGGAGCTGCTGCTCGACATGGAGAAGTACAAGTTTGCTGTGCAGCCGCCCCCTTGGTACAGCCTCCCTTTGTCCCCCAGGGTTCCGTGGTCTCGGAGGCTCGACGTGAGCCTGCAGATCCTTTTCCCGCTCTTCGTGACCTTGCATGCCTTGATCTTCTTCAGCTTGACCCTTAAGCGTGTGAATAGTCTTCCAGCGTTTTGCGAATGGCTTATTCAACGAAGGCCAAAACCCAAGTTCGTTGCGCTCCCAGCAAATCCTGTAGGCCGGAAAAACAACACTTAACCTTTGCTCCAAAGCCCTGGGTCCACACCCCAAACCAGAAATGTTGGGTGTTCATGGCAAAACCGAAGGGGATTGAAGACCGAGGATCAGGGCCTACCCGCAGAACCCTGACATTGGTCTTGTGGAAGACATGGACCGCGTCATGGAATGGCAATGAGGTCTCCAATAGAAGCAAGCAAGCCTTCCAGCCCTGTCAAGGCACAGGCTGCTTTTGGAAGCACGCCTGTGCAGATGGTGCGGCTTTGAGAATACAGCAGCACCTGAATTCACAGGGCTGTAGTGTGAAGCAGCATCGAGCTGTGTGAGAATTCGTCTGTGTAGCTTTGGAGACCTTGAAAAGGATGCTTGCACCAATCTTTCTCCCGTTGTCCAGTGCAGTCTGCACAAGTCGCTGGCCTCGAAGTGTAAGGAGCGATCCTACACCCTGCGACCCGAAACCTCTGGCCACAAGATGTGCCATCACGAACGTGACGAAGTCCCATGCCCCGAACCAAAACCCTTAATGCCTTAAAGCCCTTAAAGCAAGCGGTGAGCACCTTGTCCACATGGACTCGCCATGGACACACGGAGCCGCTCCTTGCGTGCTCTCGCCATTGGCGATGCCGCCCTCCACAGGTGCGGCTGCAGATGTTGTTCAGTTCTTCAGAGTTTTTGTGTCAGGGTCGATACAGTACTTAACGCAGGCCACACTGCACCATAGTGCCATAGATGAGGATTGCCCGGCAGAGCATAATCCAAAAGCAGGTTTTGAACATGGAAAAGTCCAATTCCACACGGAGATTAATGGTCTTGACCAAGAGAATCAGGTTATGTGCTTCAGATCTTTGGGCTCCAAGTGGGGTCATTGCCAATTCCTCCAGTGGAAAGGCAGCTGCTCTCCTCATCACCGCATGGCATCGCAGTTCTCCTCCGATCCGAGCTCGCACCAGGCGGCAGTCACTTGTGAGATCCTGGTCTCGGGGTTACGACGCTGCAGTCGTCTGTTCACGCGTGCCAACTCGCGCGACGATTATCACGGCGACGCCAGCACATTCGACACTTAGTCTTAAGAGACGTTCGGTTGAAATCACGCAACGTGTTTTTTCGAGTTTGCTGGCCCTACCACGATTCGCACTGTCAGCAGAAGAGCCACTTCTGGTCTTTGGCCAGCACAGCATATTCTGACGGAGGGCATCGCGATGTCGTTCAGGCACTCTCGTGGTTGCCATCAACCGCTTGGCCAAAGCGACAGATATTGGAGAGAGGCCTGGCGCGGCGCTGCGGCTTCGGGTTCAAGCTCACGGTTCAGAATGCAGAGGTCAGGATTTAGGTTCAAGCCTCGGAAAGTCTTTAGCACAGGCTCTCAAATTTGTCAGATGACCCAAACCAACCGCGACGGGTAAGCAGGCAAGACATTCTGTTCGCAGACTTGGCGCCAGGTCTTTGGATGTCGGCCTCAGAACTGTCAGGCACAAGACACTATATATATATATATATTTATACACATGTATGTATGTATGTATGTATGTATGTATGTATGTATGTATGTATGTATGTGTATATACATATATATATATATATGTGTATGTATACTTATGTATGTATGTATGTATATATGATGGCAACAGGCAGCTTCGCCGAAAAGCTCCGCAGCAACCCAGAATTATTCCCTGTACTGCATACAGACTTGAGCCTACATGATCCGGGGTTGATTCTGCAGAAGACGTGATGATGCTACCAAGAACCAGCGTAGAAGTCAATCTGCGCAAAAGAAAGTTGAAGCATCTACGCATCGCACTGCGCCAGACAACAAGAGCGGGCGTAGGCCGACGAAGAGGCAACGACATTGCGTGAGGAACCCAGAGTGCTCTTGATGAAGACAAGTTGCTTGTCAGATTGGAAGTGTTCTGACCGAGTATTTCTCGAAGCTTCCTTTTTCCAGTTGTCCTCGAACTCTAAGCCTCAGCCCCAAAGCCTGAAAAACCGTCGTATTGGTCCAGAGTCTAGCTTTTGAAGCTTGCATTTCCAAACTTGTCAGAGGTCCACGTGGCCAAGCCGAACGAATGGGACATGCAAAGTAACGAACTTGTAGCCAAATCGATATGATATTACCAAGTCCACCACCGGGTCTGTAAGCCCTCACGCCAAGGAAGGCATGCTTCAGCTCAACGTACCGAGCGGGAAACCAACTCGTTCATCATAAGCACTTGGCGGATCCAAGTCTGAAACCCCGAAAAAGTCATCCAAACTCCCCCAGCTCCCAGCTGCAAGGGATCCGGCAAAGCCAAGGCCGACTTGCTACCGAAGCCTGCGCATAGCTGGCAGCTAGAGCCGATGTGCTATCAGCGCAGGACTGTTTAGGGCCAGTTTAGCTGTTTTCGCTGCGAATGCCTTGTGGTCAATTAGCGGTCAGAGGCGAAAGCGTGTAATAGGAAGTCTCCCGGGGGTGATGGGGAATATGGGTAGTTTCCAACTTTGGCAAGGCATTAACGTTTCAATGTTAGAGGCTCTGTGAATTCCCAAAAAGCTGGGGAAGCGACTATGTTCACCTTGTCCGAGCTTTTGACCGGCTGACTGTGTATTATCTAACTTGTTTCAGTTCTTTCGATTCGGGAGGTGGCGTGAATCCTTCACGAGCGAGGTCGAACCCCATGGCTTGCATGGATGATGGAGCACCTCGTGCTCAGGATCATGGTGACAACGACGAGGATACAGGAAAATGGCGACGAGGAGGATGAGGATGGAAGACAGAGGATGACGAGCAGGTGAGCACGGGGAGTGGAGACAACCATGATCCTCACGGGTGATGAGGGGCAGAATGGAGAGGAGGGGGAGCGAGATTAAGAAAAGCTGGTGTTGCCAGCAAGTCCGGTGCCGCAACTGCTGCAGCAACGCTTCTGCACATTCATCCTTGTTGACGATTCAAAGCCTTCCGTAGTGAAGTCCGAGAGCAGTAGCCGTCTGATGCTTGTCAAGGGACAAGGGAAGAGCATCAAGCGACAGCATGTTCTCGTCGTTAGAGACCGGGGAAAAGATCTTCGTTTTTCTTTCGAAAGGAACTTTCCAGCCTCGCATGGGCATTGGCCAAAGCAGTGGCCAGCGGCACAGCCCCACCGCACGGCACTGCAAAGAGCTGCCAGAGGCGCGAACAGCAGTCAGCCTATGATCTCCAGATCACCCTTGACTCTCAGTACATACGTACTGCAGCTTTTCACAACAAGTGTAAGGTCTCGCTGTTAAAGCTAAGAACACTGAAGTGCTATTTTGCCAGGCATCTTTTGGAGTCTCCGCCACGGGCTCTGTCAATCACCGCCGCTTCGTCCAACCGCCCGGGCTGCGCTTTTCATCCGACAGAAAGACTGTGACATTGACCTGGAATTGAATGCATGATTTCGTGAAACGGGGGTCGCCGTTGACAGGCCGACGCACCTATCAACACTGTGCCAGAAACAGGCAGCGCCTCGCAGAAGGCAACAAAGCCGAAAGGGATTCTACAACCACCGCACAAATACTCTAGCCGACACTACAACGAGGCTGCACCATGAAGCCAAGGCACGGTCGCCTGGAACCCTGGCACCCCGTGGCACAGCGCTGCTGGGAGCAACCGCGGCAGAGGGCTGCCTGGTAATCTTGCAATCATCGTGTAATTGATGTGTCGACTTGAGAGTTCGATTGATTGCTCCTTCACGCCTATTTCTGCAGCACTGTTGAACAGCTCTTTTCGGCAACGTACCAGCACAGAAACATCCGGACCATGCAGCAGGTACATCCTGCGCAGCTGTAAGTGTTCTTATTTGCAAGGCTTGCGGTAGCAGATTTCTCAAGCAACACCTCGTCAAGTGATACATTGCAAACGACGAGATCCAGAGCATTTGCCCCGGCCAGTAACACAAATCCTGCTCGAACGTTGATGGCCCTGCATCAACTAGCTACTCTTGAAGTGTCGTCATTATGAAGATTTTGTGAGTTCTGAGTTTTGGGATAGATTAGTCTTCTTATCGCAAGCTTCCGAGTCCAGGGCTTCTCGAGAGCAGATTGACAGCTCAGGCTCGTCCAGACTTTAGCATTCTTCGCCACAAAATCTCGCGAACAGGCACCGATGCTCCAGGGCGGGGGGTAGAGCGCATCTGAGCACCCCGGACAGAAGAGGCAACACATGAGGCTTGGCGCTCCCTTAGCTGCTGCACATTCGACGGCTCCGGACTCATAGATCATCGTCACTCATCTATTCCCAGACTCTTCAGCCGACGGGCAGTATCCTGGAAGCCTACAACACCTTGTTGCATGGCCTCTGGCTTCAGGGTTGATCAGAGACATGCAGGGAAACCTTCTACTGGTAAAACTTAAGTTCTCTGAACCCATCAGACCCCACATCAAAACCTGACTTGTGCTATGCTAGAGGGCGCGGAGCTTCACGAAGCCGGCTTCTGTGGAGGGGAGCATGGTCGAGGCCACAGGAGGCCAGGAGAGAGCTAGCCATGCGGGTCTGTGTCTCAGCGCTTGAAGAGCTCAAGGCTTAGGGCCTCTGGGTTTTGAGGGTACAGGATTCAAAAAGCGAAAAGCTCCATGTCAGGATTTGGGAAAGGACACCAGGACACCTCGCGAGCTTGATGGCTATGGTCAACCCTAGCCCTAGGTCGGAAGCTGTCACTCCTGGTCTCAGACAGCCTTCTTGACATCAACCATATCCTATGCCATGTGGGCAATGGAGCTACAAGTGACAATCTTCAAACACACAAGCTCTGGACCTCTGAACACTGGGCCTGCAGAAGCCGCGCACGGCCGGCTCCAGAAGCCCGATTCGCAGAACGCGGCAAACTTGGCATCTTGGAAGCAAAGGATCTGACTGGACGGAGGCCTTGGGCTTCTAGACTAGAGGATTTGCCGCACAAATCGGCCAGTTTTGCTTGAAAGCTTGAAGTCCGCGAGCCGGAATTAGCCTGAATTGCACAAGATGTGGAACGCGTTTTGCAATCCCAGACAAACATCGCCCCGACAGCTACACAAACAGGGACGGCTGATGGCATTCTTCGCCTCGTGAGTTCACTGCCTGGTTTCTGCCTCCCTCGCGAAGGAAAGCAGAAGCACATATGACGCCATCGTTGCAGGCGTGGGGCTGCGGTGCCACAGCGCTCAGGAGAGAGAAATTGCTAGAGGCCGGGAAGGGCGAACAGTTTCAGACTGATCCCAGCTGCATTGTTGCGCCAGAAGAAGTCGGACCGAACGCGAGTGATCGGGCCACAACCTGCTTCATCCGGCACATCGCATGCATTTCATCGTTACCCAGCCTCGTATGACTCACACAACCTCGGCAGGCCCCGGCCACCCATGCCCGCCAGCTCGTCGCTGAAGGCAGTTCTTTCTGTCCAGCTTTTTGGTGAAAAGTTTGGAGACCGAGACTTTCGATAGAAGTTTGGAGGGAGCTCGGTCAACCTGCTGAAGGCTCGGTGTTCTTCGGGCTTCAGGATGTGCAGAACGAGATGCGCAGTTCGGGATTGAAATGAGGCAGCGGCTTGCCCTCAGCGCTAGTTCAGGGGATTGGGAATGGTAGAATATGATTTGGAGTCCAAAGCCACCACACCGGGCTTACCATGGCTGTGGACGTGGACTTCTTATGCAGCATTTGTGCAAGCGCCTGCAGTTTGATCAAGTTGCCAAGACATTCATCGACCGCATGCGTCTAGGCCCTACAATCCCAGATCGTTGCCTCACCCATGAGCGACCAGGCCTAAAGATACGATGTGAAGCTCTCGGTCTCGAAATTCTGGTCTGAATTTAGTGGTTGTTGTGATTTGCTGGTACTGAATATGGAACATCGCTTCTAGTGCCATCAGGGGCCTGTGAAGCGCTCAGCATCGCCAACTTGCTGTGGGCGTATGCCTGCGGCTCAGAAGCAGAGCGGCTACGGCAGTTGAGAAGACAGGTTCAACTGGGTTTGGCGAAGGTGGGTTACTTCTCAGCATCGTGGTTTTGGATGGTGCTGGGAGGGGGCACTTGGTTTTACCTTGTTTACAATCGTTGCATGCCAGTGAAATACCCATTTGTCTGGATTTCTTGTGCTCGGCGCGTAATTGGAGGGCTCGCTCGTTGCTGGTGCGTTTGACGATGCTGCCACGATGCTTGCGAGGTCGTTCTTGATGTCTAGGTGGTAGCCGAAAAGGCCATGAAGCGGCAGACCGCATGCCTTGAAACCCAAAGCATTACATCCCGGAACTGGGGTTCTCAAATTTGCACTTGGCCCTGCAACTAAAGACTCGAGCTGAGCTGTGAGGTCCTGCTAAGGGATCACACAAAAACTCCACTACTCCAAGACGGACAACCGCTCTGACCCCATGCAAGGGTAGGTTTTCAAGCCAGAGGATCCAGGGTTGTGGGCATGAGCCCGAAGTGCAGGAAGCGGTCAGAACCGGCGTTGCAAAACGTCTCGGATCGGCGTGTTCATCGCTGGATTGAGCATTGTGTTGACCGCTTGAAAAGCTTTCAGTTGCGTTTCAAGCCCCCGAAATGAAGCTCGAGAACTGCGCATTGACAACACTCCACTTCCCCCAGGCCAGCTTGGCATTCGTTGGCCTGCCGCTATTGACGACGCTCGGTGGTGCAGCAGTTCAGCAGGTCGGGCTTACGATCATCGGATTGACTGCATCGGTGAATGGATGCAGAAAAAACTCACATTTCGTCAGGAACCTTGCGTGCTCACTGTTCTTCATGTAGATTAGACGTTGTTGTCGATGCAGTCCACCTCTGCCTTCCGTGTCATAAATTGTGTCTCGTAGCCTCGTTTCACCTGCTCGCAGGGATGGGAGTCTAGCCCACCGTCCCTGTCCAATGCAGCCTGGACGCCAGGCAGGGATCTCCCAGTGCAGAAGCTTGCCTCCCCAAAGCTGAAACGATGAGGCACTGAACCATCATTACTGATTCCACTTGACAGTCTTTAGGCCCCTAAACGTGAACTCGAATGACAGTCCGCAACCAAAGTCCTCGACCTCCAAAGCTGGGACAGTGCTGCACAGTTTGAAACTCTTTACTCTCTTGCTGTTCAAGGCGGAACGACATGGAATTCCTGTACACCTTTAAGAGTGTCTAGATGTAAGTATCTTCGGGCCGGCATGGAAAGGCGGGTGCGTTGAAACCGCACAGAGTCCGCCTGAATTCCTGGCAACCTCTGCAGCTCAAGCATTTCAGCCCGGCCAGCACTGAGGCCCTCGCCCTAAAGCCTAAGCAGCAGGTGTCCTGCTTGCGCATGGCACCGTGGTCTCGACGGTGGCCTGCGAGGCACTTCTTCAACCAAGCTGAACGAAGGATTTCCGTAACTTCAGCAGATGTTCTCAGGTTGGAAGTTCCGGAAACTGGTTTGAAAAAGACCGAAGTCCTGTCATGATGTTTTTCGCTTTCACGGTTTAACAGAGCTTTTGGCGGCCTAAATGGTCAGGCGTAAAGCACCAGCATGTGAAGCATAGAACTGCTTAGCCCCGACCACAAGCCTTGCCAAGCACTCAACAGGAAAGTGTTAATGCAAAGCTTGTTTGGATCGTTTGGATCCATCGAGGCACACTCTGGCAGCGGGCCGTCTGCCCATGTGCTCGAAGACCCTTGAAACCAAGCGCAACTCAGCCCTAACTTGGCCAGAATACCCTCCAACTCCGAAGTCCGTCCCCCGTCCCTGAAAGAGCTCGAGCTTTTGCTAGGTCGCCCTGATGCTTGTGAACGAGCTGGAGTCGCAAGGCAGGTTAGGGTCTTGGCCTATTTGGGTGCACGCACCAAAAATCCATTCACTGGTCGCTGGCTCCGCCGCCTCATCGTGGAAGTCGTGGGTTTGCATGAGGACAGACGAGGGACGAGTCCGGGGAGTTGAGTTTGGAACAGGTGTGAGGTGGCTGCCATCGAGTAATCGAAGGTGAGGCGGGATCGGTCTGACCAGGTGTGTCGATCGCAGCTCGGGCATTTGCATCTCCTGGAGCCCGCTGAGAGCCTGGGCCCCGTGAGCACCCAAGGTTTCAGGGAGTGTTCAGACTTCCCGGTTCGGAGCTTGAAGCATAGATAAAGAAGCTCAGTGCCTAAGATGTCGAGGATGTTGCACCGGGCCCCAGAGCGGTGGCAGCTGTAGAGTCGATTTCGTGCTGCAGAATTTTTCATGGCTGACACATAAACGATTGTAGGGTTTGATGATTTCAAGTTTGATCAAGGCGAGGGGTCCAGCGTGCACAGATGCGCACAGTGTACATCTGCTTCGGATCTAGGGCTCAAGTTTCGCAGGCTGCTTGCAGGTACAGCTCGTAGTTTCGAGTTCAGGATGATTTTGGACGTCGGTATTGAGTTGTTCGGTTTAAGGTAAAGGGTGCCAGGCACGGAGTGTATGAAGTGTTTTTAAAGCGGAGATTAGGCTTTCAGATGTTGATGCGTGCGAGCTCAGAGCTCTTCTGTTGTTGTTCAGCCGGTCACCGATAAACTCTTGACCTCGACCGCAGAGCCAGCTGCAATTGAGACATCAACCCTTGGGCCGTTCTGCAAAAGTCTATCTAAGTAGCAACCTTAAAGTCGCCCAGGGATGTCATGTCCAAAAGAACCCATCTTGAATTCTTACCTTTGCACACGCGATTAGCCGGCTCCCCAAGCTCCGAAGCACCAGACTCCGAACCCTGGCATTAAATTCCCGAATGCAAACACCCACACGCAGGCGACTGATGGACGCGTTGGCCGAGGCAGCCATCAAACTGCACCGTGAGCTCACACCACAGCAGCCCGTCTGCGTCAGCCCGTAGAGCCGTATTGAAGCTATTCCAGTCCACGTCGCTGTCACGGCATCTTCTTGTCACTTGCAGCCTGTGCCTAAGGCTGTGGGAAGTGTAGACGGTAGCGTAGTTGCCCCGGAGCTACTGTTGAAGAATCGGGATTCCACTCCTGTAATTGATACATGAATAACTAAATATTTGAGCTAAAAACTCGCCCGTACTGTTAGCCCGATGTTCATCTCTGGTGGATTGGATGTTTTGCCGTGGAGTGTTCTTCTAGATGGAGAGCTTCCTGCCGATTGCTCTCGACTAGAGTACGAGGCATTTTGGCTTCGGGTTTGCAGGCGTTGGAGAGATTCATGCTTGGAACTGCATCAGGAACGTGGCGAACACGGCATGGGGCTCTACTGCTGCTTCAATCTTCAGTGAGCCACCTGCGTCGGCTCCTGTTGCCGCAGTTGTTTTCGCTTGCAGGTTTCCCAAATCAGAAACCAACGAAGCAACGTTCACTGGTCGTGTTTCCAAGGCGTCTGTCCAATCCTAGTACCATTGCAACTACAAGCTGCGATGTACTCCCTGATAGTAGAATCTGCACGGATCCCAAACAAACAGAACTGAGTCATACAAAGTGGAGGTTCGGGGTAAGACAGCAGGACCCCAAGAACCTTAGACCCAGTCGTAAAGCCTGCACTTTGCAATGACTAATCGAAACAGATCACCCCGACCTAAACCGGAAAAGATAGCTTCAACAGATCGCATCAACAGACTTCAAGAACAATAGCTCGCGCTGGCGACGGGGAGTGCCTTTTTGCCTGTGCTTTTCGCCATTCTGGATGCATTTCAACGCCCAGCCTGCTGCAGAAGAATCTGCTGATGTTTATCCTTCGTACTCCTTGTTGTCATCATCACTGTCACCTACCACCATGATCGTGGTCGTCACATTCATATCAGCATCATCAACATCCTCCTCCTCCTCATCATCATCACCATCACCATCACCATCATTATCA
>CAJNDV010021446.1:54305-64305 GCA_905221635.1 Symbiodinium sp. CCMP2456
TTTTTTTTTTTTTTTTTTTTGCGTCTTTTCGCCCTAATCCTACTCTGAGAAGGGAACACATTGTACGCTCATGAACCCAGACGAAGAAGTCACTCCCAGGAGCTCGATGGACAAGAGACCGCAAACACAGTCTGGAGGACTGGGATTCCTTTGGTTTGTTCGGTAAGTCGGGACCTGCAAGTTCGGCTTTCCCAACAGGCCGACGCTCTTTCTGTCGGGCGGTGTTACGCTGCAATGAATCTGCAGGCGAAGGTGGTTATTGTCTTGGAGGTCTCAGGAAGGCAGCTTCCTCAAGCGCCAACCCCAAGTTGAAGAGAAGCTGCTTTCGAAGGATGGCCCAAGCGCTGGCGTGGCATGGGCAGCTCACTCAGGCTTCTAAAGCGGGTGGTTCTCCTGGAATCAGAAAAGGGCCAGAAGCGAGTGCTCCTTGTTTGGGACTTGGAGGCTTCAGCAAATCGCGAATTCGTCAGCGTGTAGAGCAGGCTCGATCGCCGAGGAAGAGACCTTTTTTTTTGGTTTCTCTCGAGCTCCAGGGAATAAGCAGGCGTGTTGCTGTGTACAACAGCAGGGCCGTCGTGGAGTACTTGAACCCAGTGTCGCTGGATTTGCCGACCATGGGGCTCGCGGAAGCGATGGCAGCAGCGGCTTGGCAAGGCATCGCGGCCACGCAGCTGGACGAGATGAGCCCGCGGAGATGGAGGGCTGTGCGGACACCGTCCCGGAGGAGGCCTCACCCATCTCGACTCCGGCAAAGAAGAGCCGGAAGTCCTCCTCCCCAGCGAAGACAGATCCATACCCCTTCTCTCCAAGCCCGGCTCAGAGCGAGCTGGCGGACGCTGCTCTGAAGAAGCAGCTTGGTTCTCAGGAGGCCCTGTCAGTGACTTTGCAACGTCTCAGCGATCCAAAGACACTACCACCGTTCCTGGAGCAGCTGCAGGTGGGCTACAAGCTCACGGACATGCCTGAGGAGGTGCAGGCCCGAATGCTTTCTACGTACTCGGTCTTCCTGCAACCGGCCCATGACACTCAGGAAAAGGAGTGTTAGAGTCATTGAACCGGAGACTTTTGGGCACCGGTCGTGGAGAGACTGATACAAGGCATCGCCACACGGTACCATCAGACCAAGCAGAAGAGGACACCCGCATCCTACGAGAGTCAGAAAGCCTGGTGGCCTCACGCAGACTCCCCAGCTGCCGATGCTTCAGGACGGCAGTGGCAGGGCATTGAAGAGGCCCGCTGCCACAGGCCGCATGCGCAAAGCACCTATGAGCCCCACCCATCCAGACACGCTGGCACAGCATCTAGGCACAGACAGAGCACCTTGACACAGCACACCTTGGCGCAGCCCAAGTAGCCCGGGCACAGCATCCCCAACCCAAGGCACCTTAACGCAGCACCTAGGCGAAATCCTCCATAAGCACAGCACCTAGCCCTTTCCTTCCGGCACTACCTGAGCTGCAAGACGAGGACAAGTTCTGGCGCTACAACTGCCTCAGAGACGACGTGGCTTTCTAACAGACCGCCGAGAATGCCCGCCCGGGACCAGTCTGAACTCTGAGATCGCGAGCCCATGACCTGAAGAATGATTTGCGTCATGAGCTTCATTTATGGTTATGTAAATACATTGACACGTGGGCAAGAGATTGCTAGGGCCTGCAGATGGGATCCACGAAGAATTCCCCGTGGCAGAGCTCCTGAGTAGCTCTGCCGCGTCTTCGGAGACCGTGGGAGTGGTGCACCTTCTGCGAACCACGCACTTCCCTCAAGCTGGGCACTAGCTCCTTCAATGCACGTGCAAAGACAACGCCCCAGCCTCTGCGGAGACGCCTCCTGCACTACAAAACCCGCCTACTCCATCCATGCGACGCACAGGTGGACCACATGCCAGCAGTCATCTTCACGCGATGCTCCGGCTAAGCCCTACTCCTTGAGAGAGTCTTGCATCGCTACCTTCACCACTTTCATCCAGATTGGGCTGTGCAGGGACCCGACATCACTTTTACGGAGATCTATGACCTGGCTGCCCAGGAGTCAATCCTTCGCCAGACACCAACCTGAGCTTGGATTTGTAGATTTTGTGTCTATGTGTCCTCCAAGGACTCGTACGTCTTAGGCATCTGCCGCATGGCTGCCTAAACACGACTCAAAGCGCTTTTCTGCTCCTGCCCGGACTAGGTGCTGGGCCAACGTCCGGTTCTTTGCTTGCCAAGCCGCCCAAGTCGCCTGGACACATGCATGGAATTCCACCACAAGCCTATACCTAGGCCGTCCAAGAAACAAGGGCCTCTGCAGAGATGCACTGCCCCCATCAGCATGTGGGCTTTAATTGAAGTTATAAGTTCTAAGGAAACCTTATCATCTGTGGGCACGTGGCCAGGGCGGTGCTTCCGGATGCTTACGGGTCAAAATTGCCCAACGAGGTGCACGAAGCATCTTCTGAATCGCCCAGGCCGCTTTCCGAAGCCCTTGCTGCGGAAGCTATTGCCAAGGCCGTCGAACTTGCAATCAATGGTTCCAAGCTTCAGCGCATGTCAGGGTTCAGAGGTGATTGTGCTCAGGGCATGGTTTGAGGCTAAGACAAGTTTAGTGAGGCTTGCATCCGCGACAGTAGGGCCTGTCTCTAGCTTTGCGGGTGTGAGAGCTCCAGCCTGGGATTCTCATCGTTGTTATCTACAAACCACGACTTTCTCAAATCGCAACAACCAGCGAATTGTCTTCAGGTGCAGAGCAGGGCTGAAGCCTTCAAGTCACCTGCGAGAATAGTGCCCAAAACCCCAAGAACCGCTCCTTGCTCTTGCTGCGCCTGCACGCATTATTTGTGATTGTGTCGCCAGATCGAAACTCGAAACTTGACAAAACAAGGTCAACAAGCATTGAGTATGTAGGAAAATTGGGGTCCATGTTGCCTTGTTGCCTCATAATCGACGGACACTGACAGACATGCAAACCTGAATTCGTGCAGCAGGTCGCAGAGCTCAGCCCACAGTCCCGGTCCAACACCATCTGGGCTCTCACGAAGACATCAGCCGCGAGCCAAGTTGCCAAACACAGCAGCATGGTTTTCCTGCCGACAATTCAACAAACCTTAGTTGCTGCTGTGCAGACACGTTGTTCGTGGCTTCAAGAAAAATTTACGGTGCGGCTTACTTGCCTATCAACTAGGCGAGCACATCAGGTTGCAGGTTGTTCTGAGCATACTAGGGCCAGTGGATAAATTAAAATGGGAACATTTCCCGCCTTGTAGCTCTTGCGCGCTGCATTGGCACACCTAACTGCCCCAACATGTTTTCTTTGTGTCGCCCCGTAAAAAGTGAGTAGTGGCATGCAGCGCGAAATCTTTGATGTAGACGCTGGCCTTCGGTTCCACTGCATGGCATTAGTGGATCAGCCAACGACCCTTTCCAGCGGGCCTCGACGCAACATGTACGAGGTTTCGGGTGTCGCCTATAGTTACTATAGTTTGCACTCGGGCTACAACCTCGAGAATTTCGAAGGGAAGGATGGGACCACCATACTACCTTACTGGAAATTTCGAAATCTGTTCCTGCTCCTTGCTTCGAATTCCAGCCAAAGACGCGTTGTGGCGTTAGAAACCGTTTCCGCACGAAGTTACATGCTGCGAAGGATGTTGGGCTCTCACCAGAGAGTGCTGCATGCATTGTTGGTTCGGGCAAAGGTTAGAGGTGTTTTTGATTTGGCTCATGATCTGCCCTGAATCCATCAGCGAGCCATCCGTAAAAACCCCTGGGAAAAGCATGTCTTGCTAAATCAATGCCTAATTTCTGACAAGTCCGATGTTTGAGGCGTATATTCGCAGCGCACTTTCCAATGTTCCGCTAGAAACTTAAGTCTTGCACCTTCTCTCGAAGCCCCCCAAATCCCACCCTCATCATTCTCACATGACCAGAAAAGCCAAGAAGGGGCTTCGTGCTGCTGCACTGAGGTCTCCAATGAGCCGCCGCTGACCACAGCGGCGGCTGCAGCCGTGTCCACGGCTCTGTCCGGGCACAGCAGGTCAGATTCGGGAATAAGGGTATGCCTTCGGACGGGCCTAGGCCGAGGTGTCGTCCAAAGCTGTGGACTCGAGAGCCAAAGACATGAAAGGCAAGACACTTCGAGTGCTTTGTGGTCCTGTGCCGCCCTGGCACTGCGCGGCGCTGCGCTGGTGAACGCAACCAGAAGCTTCGGCAACATGGCCGCAGGTAAGCAGCAGCTTAGAGGGCTTCAAGTGGCAGGAGCCACGAGAACCCTTATTTTGGATTGAAGCAGTGTTCGACACGACTTTGCCTACTTGAATAGGACGTCCTTTTCGCGTAATGGTACTAGAAGATGTATGTCGGGTCCCGTGTGGTGAGCAAGAACACTGGGGGCGTTCATTATGTGAACACAAATTAGGTGTGCTCCAGGAACGAGCATCCCTTTGATGAGAAGGGCTAGAGTAGCTCAAAAAGAGTGGCGCTAGTTCTCACATTCATCGAAGTCAGCACGTAGGTTGTCCAAAACCAAATTGACATGGGGCCAATTGGATAAGTCAGAAAACACAGGATGCAGCCCGTCCACGCCCTCCTGGATTTTCCATGGCGTTCACTGGCTTGAGTCTGGCATGAAGTATGTCAGTTCAAGGTGCACTATGGCTGCTATACAATTAAGGATGCCGACCCAGAGTGGCCGGCCTGGCTGCGCCGGGTAGTCTGAAGACTATCCATATGCTTAACCCCCATGTTAATCACAAAAGAGCCAAATGCAAGGTCGATGCCACCTGCTGGAGTTTGTTGGGTCAGAACTGGCGAACGTGGCACTCTGGCTGCATGAGGTTCCATCTTGGCTTCGGGATTAATACCGAAGGCTTCATCTTCGTGTAGGATGCACGGGTCTCCTGAACTCTCCACAGGAGAACGTTCAAGTTTCAGGAGGACGAGACACTGAGGCTAGCACATTTCAGTATAATCCCTAGAGTCCACATAAGTGTGCTCGGCAGATTTATATGAGTAGCTACTACGGGAAGGATCCAAGAACTCAAAGTATGCAATGCGGCTTCCAAAGCTTCTCTCTCCCTGACAAATTCGAGTGTGCGCTAGAGGGGTTGCTCCGCAGACTTGAAACAATCTCGGGAGAGGTCTGGGCATTTGCTACCGTGGCTGTGCATGGCTCGCCCCTGTTGGAATCCATTGCTATCAGAGGACTGAAAGGGGCTTCGGACGTTAAAGCTCCCGGCCTTCAAGACATTCCGATGCAGACTTTGGGCTTACGATTTTTGCGGGCTGCAGATGTTTGACCATTCTCGTTCTGATTTTGGTCTTTGGCCTGTCGGCTTCAGGAGAGAACTGGGCAGAGTGTTGCTTAAGATGTGGTGCACTGCCTTGGTGTTCAACCCTGGTGCTGCCAGCAATTGCCTTTAATCGCTTCGCTTTCAGTCTTGTAAGCCATGTCGGCCGTGACGGTACCTCACCCGGACCCAAATGTCACAACGACGACCCCCAAAGCCGCACACCGAAGTCGAAAGCACGAAAATCAGATGTTGGAGTTCTTCCTCAGCAGTCTACAGGAGCCGCGAGTCTTGCGGAGTTCGAATGGCAAAGCCCTGCAAACGCAGCTCGTCCAAAAACTAGACACCTCACTACACTAAGAAGGGCTGTTCAGAGGGAATGCGCAGGTCAAAAGCATGAAATGTCCCGAGGCGTCGACACCTCTCAGCACGAGGTCTCTCAAATTCAATTGAGCACAACAATTATGTACGATAGCAGTATCCATGTGCAAGTGCGTCAGGAGAATGAAAGACACCTCAAAACCCTGTTGTTGATGTTTTTTGGACTTGGGAGTTGCTTGCCACTTCAGATTTGTACGGACTCGATTCTGGTGACTTGCTGACACCATGGCCCTTCCAGAAAGCTTGCTTCTTCGATAGATGCGTGCCGGGACAGATCCGCTAAGCCTTCAAGCGCCATGCCTCTAAAGGGCATGACATGAGACGGCAAAAACCCCATCCCGGACTTGTCAAGAAGTTCAAGAAGCACTCCGGTCTTCCACGCCCAGGCTATCTGGAGACATGCAGATGCACCTGAGCAGCAATAGCCATAACATCATCAACCGCGCTTAGCATTAGAATACGCTGGACCTCTTTCTCATGGGACATGTGGCTGGGGCTCTGTTGAGGACTATGAATGGGTCGCTATGGGTCATTAGCGACCTGCGTTCTTGTATTTGACTTTGTTGGGCTGTTGCATGTGGCGTCTATGGGCAGATGTGCAAGTACAAGCGTTTTGTGCAGACATTCGACAAACTGGCTAAGATGCTATGTTCATGTTGACATACATACAGTGCGAGTGAGTGAGTGATCGAGTCAGTGAGTGAGTGCGTCAGTGCGTCAGTGAGCCAAAGAGTCATTGAGTCAGTGAGTGCGGGAGGGAGCGAGCGAGCGAGTGTGTGTGTGTGTGTGTAAAACCCTGTTTCTAAGGGCCTCAGAATTAACCAGTGCAGGCCCTGTGGTTCTGGACCGTCGCAAAAGGTACATGATAAGTCTTTGTTTGTGTCTTTGTTTGTTTGTCATACATCTATACAAATATGTAAGTCAATGTAAGTACATTATTTATTTATATGTACATGCCTACCTAGATAGATAAGCCAATGTTCATATACACACATACGTACACCTATGCATACCTACGTTTTCATGCACAGCTAGCGAGAGACACAGATGGGAGTGCGATAGAAAACCAAGAAAACCAGATGCAAGAGTGTGTGTCGGACTGAGTTTGACCCAGATTCTTCCTCCGTTGCGGATTTTGGACGTTTGATGCAAGTTGTTGCAACTGTATTTTGAAAGGGCAACCATGCATGAAACATAAAAATGCATACATGCATAGCAGTGCGACAGAGTATGATGTAAGGTTCGAGGATCTCTTACAAGTTCGACGGTTAGCATGGAGTTGAAGTGGTGTAAAGCTTGCAGTGTGAAGCTGACATGTGCCGATTTGCTGTCACTTGCTATCGGTTTTCTCTATGTGCAGGCATCACCGCGCCATGCAGCACTGTCAAATGCGGTTGCCGAAGAGGCTGCGGGCGCGTTTTTTCCACAATCTGGTTTTCAGTTTGGGATTTGGTCCGGGTCCGAGGCACGACTTCAAAACATTGAGACCCGAACGACGCTTGACCACTGCTGCTCTCGGCCTTCGTGGACTCTTTCCGGTTTCAGACCTTTTCCCGACGCATTTCGCGGTGTTAACCCGCCATCAAACAAGTCCTATACAAGTACCTGAGAGAAGCGCTGTCCAAAGCACGAAAGCTTCCGCGTTTATCATGCTCTGAACCATTTGTCGAGAAGATGACATGGGAGACACCCTGCTCCCGCGACAAGCGTGACAGCATCCCATCAGTGTGCTAATCCATATATTCTGTGCCCGAGGAATCTGTTTGAACTTGCTCGAGGCAACGTGATTGCTGGAGAGCAACAACGATGGACACCTTGCCAGGCTAACCCCGTCATCATCTAACTCCAGGTGCTGCCCACAAGTGGCAAACCACAGATGCTTTCTGTCACGCCTTGCAGCTTCAAGATCGCAGGCAGTTGCGCGAATTCGTGAAGCCACGCCGCAAGGTCCCCCGTTTGCAGTACAGGTCCGTCTTGAGTTATTGTCGCGATGCAGCCGAGGGCCCGATTCAGCTCTTCTTGGTGTGGTCTGGGGTGAGGCTCAGTGTTTGGGGTTTGTACACCCCTTAGTTTAGGGTATGGGCTCGGACATACTTCAAAATCCTCAGGACTCAGTCCGCGGTTCGGCTCGTGAGGCCGAAAAAGCCTTTGAATCTAAATTGAGGAGCCACACATCATTGCCTTTGGGGAGTTGCATGTGAGACTCCCAGGAAGAAGCTAGGAGCCGAAAGCCCCAGATCCACCTCGCGGTAGCTTTTCATTTCGGCTGCGGGATTGGATTTATACTGCTTCAGAGATTAGTCTGAAGCATGTTGCAGCTTGTGGTTGCCAGGATGAAATTGGTGACCCTCAGCTGGCTTCCCAAGCTTTTACTTGCCAGCTCATCCTCCATCGCCCAGGCCTCGCGAACACCGGATGGGCCTCTTCACTGCATCCAGATAGAGACTCTTGCGAGCTCTGAACTCAGCACTGGCTTACATTGAAGTTTTTTCTGCGGATGTAACAGCATGGTTACAGCCACTTTGAGGCACAGCCCTTGCGTTGGCACATCATCCACCTACACCTTTACAACACCTCTATTCCCTCAGCCTCGTTCAAGTAAAGAGCTAAGGACTGCAGGATCCCGGCTCATGTGCGGAAACCGCTCCTCAGCGCCACTGCTAGCACAGCCACCCTGGCTTTGGAGCCGCGGGGCAGTGCCAACATCTTGCGGGCACTCTGGCGAGGGTAACGGAGAGTATGCCAGCTTTCAGCATTTAGGCGCTGATGCAAAACAGTGCAAGGTGTTGGCTGGCTTGAAGTCACAGATGCTTCACTTGCTGCAGTGTCTGGGCTAGGCAGTTGGAGTGTCAGGTGCCGTCTATAGCTATTCAGGAAAGAGTGATCTTGCACGTTTGCCGCATGTGGCTTGTAGTAGATTCAGTCCATGATACACTACTTCGTGCACAATGCCATGATCGATGCCATAGACTCCCAGGGCTCCGGCATCCTTCGTTCCCAGCGCTCGACCTTCACCACAGAGCCTGGCACCTTCGCATTGCCGACCCTCTGTGCCTCGTCGAACCGTATTTTTGTAACCGGGGTTTCGATGTCTTGTCCAGACTTTGCGTCCCATGTCAAAGGCAAGCCACCACCCGTGGTAAACCCCTTAATGGCGTTCGAAAACCGTCGCGAAGGCGAACCCCAGCCGCAGTCCCTCTCCAATGCTGCATGGGCACCGGCTGAGACGAGATGCGTGAGTGGAAGGTCGGGAGCATTGCTGGGTTCAAGCAATCAGCAATACAAGGTCTGGGATTCAAGGTCACGTGCTCGGGGTTGTCGCCGACCCTTTCTTCCACAATGTATGCAAAAGCCAATTCAGGGTTGTTGTTCCAAGGTGTTTCTATGATCTGGGGGCAGGGGCGGTCGTAGAATCTATCGTGTGTGGGGGAAATACTGACCATGCAGTCTGACACTTGTGCAAGTTCGACGAGGTGAGGGCGGGCAGCCCCATGCCGTTTGATTCGAGCATCATCATCGTCGTCATCACCATCAGCAACAACATCATCATCAACGTCAACAGTACGTGGTCTGTTTTGCTTTAGCAGCAAACAGTCAGGTTTAGCAGGCTTGAGCAGATTCGGTACTCGGGCATGATATTTATCTTAGATATTCGGGGGCATCTCAACACTTTTCTTGTGCAACATACTTCATGTTTCGCTTACAACAGCCGGGATAAGAGCTGTCACCGCGGCCGTCGACCACGATTAGGTACAGCAATGGTGCAGCCGCGATTGCATGGACGGGAATACCACGTTGCAAAAGTTGTTCTGGTGTGCTTTCCTATTCTGGTCTCAGTAGTTTCTGACAA
This sequence comes from Symbiodinium sp. CCMP2456, assembly GCA_905221635.1. Lineage (NCBI taxonomy): Eukaryota > Dinophyceae > Suessiales > Symbiodiniaceae > Symbiodinium > Symbiodinium sp. CCMP2456. The sequence goes on from CAJNDV010021446.1 coordinate 63,803, forward strand.
AGGACGTGAGGCATGACACAAGGCTTCATCACTCACGGACACCGGGCTTGAGTACTACACGGTCCCTGCAGCGTGGAGATAAAAAAGATCTAGGAACTACTCGTTCATGGCTACACAGTCTGGGACTGAGTGCTTGTGTGTCTGTCTCTCTGTCGCTGTCTGCATCTCTGTCTCTGTCTCTGTCTCTGTCTCTGTCTCTGTCTCTGTCTCTGTCTCTGTCTCTGTCTCTGTCTCTGTCTGTGCGTATGTATGTGTGTGTGTGTGTGTGCGTGTGTGTTTGTTTTTGTGTGTTTGACAACTGGCTTGCTTGCTTGCTTGCTTGCTTGCTTGCTTGCTTGCTTGCGTGCTTGCTCGCATGCTTGCTGGCGTGCTTGCTGGCGTGCTTGCTTGCGTGCTTGCTTGCGTGCTTGCTTGCGTGCTTGCTCGCTTGCGTGCTTGCTTGCTGGCTTGTTTGCTTGCTTGCGTGCTTACTCGCTTGCGTGCTTGCTTGCTGGCTTGTTTGC
>CAJNDV010021446.1:66805-73220 GCA_905221635.1 Symbiodinium sp. CCMP2456
CGCCCGTCCAGTTCCAAAAACCCTTTTCATCTTTATCGCTTGGGCCAACAGACGTGCTGTGTCGATTATCGATTATTGCATCCACGATCTTTCGAACCCATGCTTGGTTCCTAGCTCTTCTGTTAGGGCTACCAAAGCCTCGCAAGCCGACCCTGCAGGTCCTCACAGCTACGCTGTGCTGTGGGCTGCCTGGGTCTCCGGCGCGGAAGGCTTGCGGCTGCTGGACGAGGCGAGATTGGTGTTTAACTTAACTGAAGGTCGATGTGCAAGAGTTGTAAAGTGATTGTGGGTTCAGATTTAGTGGGAAAGCTGTCAGGGTCTTGCAGGCATCGCGGTATCGAGACAAAATTTGCTTTAAGTTTGCGCCAAATTGGCATCCCCCAACCCTTCCACGACACCCAGGCTAGGAGACAGGCCGCAGGGGCAAAGAAAGGCGAGAGCGGACCATCAGTCACTCACCACTCACTCAGCTACACAGTCACTTGCACTCACTCATTTGGGGTTGATAATTTAGTTCGGGATTCGTGATCTCGGAGATACAAGCTTGCGCGTTTTCGAGTTTCAAGGGCTTGGATGTTAGAGTTCATGTCATGATTTTCGGGGTATGGGCATGGATGCCGTTTTGTGTGGACAAACCCGGCATCCCTTTGCTTGTATGCTACTTGTGGTGTTGGGTCCTCGAACTCATATGCGGTCGAATGTATGTGTGCGGCACAATGTCCGTCCAGCGCACTGATATTTTGCAGTAATGAGAACGTCACTGATGCAGGTCATTTCCTGGCAAAGCAGCCGTTTGCGCCAGTGAGGTGGCCAGAATCGTTGCAGGATGCTGATGCATTTAAAGATGAGGTTATGCAGTGGAGCATTTAGGAAGATCATGGAACTTAGGGCTTTGACCTTCAGGGTCGGCGCTGAAGCAGAAGTTGCTTGCCCCAACTCTGCGTGCCTTCTCCTGAAGGGGTTCAGGGTTTGGGGTTTAGGGTTTAGGGCCAGCTTAGGGTTTAGGGAGGAGTCAAACATGGTAGAGACAACCAAGCATGAGCTTCGATGTATTTATTGCAGCAAAAGGAGCTGTCCCAAACAACGAGACAAACATCACTGGACAGACGGAGCCCGCGTGGAGGCGCAAAAGTTGCCAACAGTGTACAATCAGTTCCGGCCCGCTAAAAAAGTTACGACAGCTCGCTCGGTTCTTGTCATTCTGTGTTTTTTGGTATGCGATCCCAGACCAAACCCGAGCCCTCGTTACCATTGTTTAGATCCGAACATAAGCAAGAAGCACACGATGCTTGGCTTCACTCTCCTGATTATGCGCTTGTCGTCCTTGCCATCGAACATGTGAGATTGTAACTACAAAGTCCCCACTTGTCACACAGGGTTGGGAGATGAGGACCTGGACTTTCGTGCAAGCACGTTAAGTTTTACTGTGCCTGCACCAGGGGTTCGAATGAACGACTCGTCAGTTGTGTTCTTTGGTCATCCTGATATCTTGATTGTGATTGGCGATCTCAGATAGGCATAATTTAGTAGAGTGACAGGCTTGCCGTTCAAGCTAAGATATTTTTGGGTGCCAGGCTAGGTTACAGGACATTGTCTTGTATAAGCTCCTACATTGTCAGCGTTCGAAATCTTTCTTCATGTGAAAGACTGCGAAAACAGTAAGCAGCCTCATTCATGAACCTCCGCAGCCAATCTTTTTGAAGCCGCTGGAGCGGAAGTGGCAATCCGCGATGCAGGCAACCAGGGAGGGCGATCTACATCGTTTTGCGTGACAATAAAGCATGCAGCACACGTGCCGGATGATTTGCAGCAGAGTGACATGTGAATCCTTTGCGATCACAGACATTGCAAGGCGGCAGGTTTGAAAACGTTTTCGTTGGACATTCGGAATGAAACTTTGTCCTTGCAAGAGCACCTGGCAACCTGGGCTGTGTCTCCTTGTAGCTCGCACAGATTTCTCAAGCATATTACCTGAACGGCTAATGCTGTCTGTCAGCTTTGTGGAGCCGACCACTACATCCGTTATACCAGCGAACTTCACCGTGAAATGGTTTAACATTGCATCCGGATACCTTCCTAGATGTGCTACTTGCAGGTTGACATGCCTCTGGCCTTAGCTGCCGCGACCTCGTCGTGTCTCTGCGACGGGCAAGGTTTCAAAAGTTTAGATTGTGTTTTGCATAACGAGCAGGTTTTAATTCCCGGACCCTGTGACAGCGGCCGCGGTCTTCAATCGAAAGGCCGACCAACCCCGAATCCGAGGATCGAGGAGTATGACATAGTAGGAGTAGCAGTAGTAGCAGTAGTAGCAGTAGCAGTAGCAGCAGCAGAAGCAGCAGCAGCAGGAGGAGGAGGAGGAGCAGCAGCAGGAGCAGCAGCAGGAGCAGCAGGAGGAGCAGCAGGAGGAGGAGGGGGAGGAGCAGGACGAGAAGGAACAACAAGGAACTGCAAAATCCATTGAGAAGATCGAGACTAAGAGAAGGCGAACCACGCAGTTCACCAGATGTCTTGACACAGGTGCGTGAATTTCGAGAAGCCTACCATGAACGACAGAGTGCGACTGAAGGGCAGGGTTCAATACATCATGCAAGAGCCTGCTCAACACCTCAGCCAGGAGCCTCTGGAAATGTCAATTTCTTCACAGGCAGACCCCGTGATGGTGTTTCATCGATCCAGAATCCCTACCTCCTGAAGTTCAACTTCAAGCGATAGTCGAGGAACGTGTCATGAATTTGGAATAAAGAGCACAAGAAGTTCATGTTGCAGAGATCAGCCAGTGCTCACGAAAATATCCGTCTTGGAGCAAGAGGACTAGGGCCCAACCATCAGGATAACGGCAGCGGGATCATGTTCTTCAAGGCATGAGTGACATCAGTGCCGTGCACCACATCTGCAAGACGGAGAACGACAGGCATATGATGCAAGCGTCGGAGTTGAATCAAGAGGAGTCAACGAAGTCATGAACAAACAGAGGTTATGGCTCAACAGAAGCAGCACTATTGAACTTGAGAAACATTCGAGGTGAAGGAATGCTAATGGCCAAGGAATATGAGAAGGTGACCAACGAACTCTACGAGAGGGCGCGCGAAAATTGTGAACTTCGGTCAACTTTCCAGTTTCCAGCATGCAGAGTTGGCCGTGATTGCGGTGAATAACCGGTGTTCATTGTTGAAATCGGAGGACTCATCGAGCTTCCTACGTCGACAAGAAGGTTCGAAGCGGGATGGGAGATCTAAGTCAGAGCAGGGCGCACGAATTTCCAGTAAGTTCTGAAGTGCGGTCCCTTGAATTCACTACTCCTACGTTATGTAATCCTAAGAATAAGGAGAAGGTCGTTGTCGTTTCGCGGAACGATACGTCGCATGTCGAGCAAAAAGGTTCTCTGTGGCACAGCCGTGGACAGCTAGCTAATTACCTTCTGAACCGAGATTGCCGTCTTTTTGCAGATCCGCAACCGCAGCCACGACCACACACAGCTGTCCACTTCGGCAAGTCAAGCACAACTTGCGTCATCTTGAAGTCAAGAAAGAACATGTGACTACCAGCTCAGAGATCTCTTACAGACTCTGGGCATTCGTGGTCACTCATCTTCGTCAGCGTCCATGCCCAGACCGTCAGATGGATCAGGTAAAGCTGGTTGAGGAAGTCATGCTGCGTGACCTGGACGAACACGAAAGTCTACGGGGTTCCCGCGCGAAGAGGCTGGCGCAATGCTATCTTCAATGAAAGCGAACACCGTACGAACGTGATCCATGCTTCTGTGCTGGATCAGGTTGTCAAGCTGGACCTTGAGTTGGAGAGAGCGAAGGCAACAGAAGATCGGCTACGCAATGACTGTGATGAAACGCGTCATACGGCAGAACAAATGCAGACTGACGTCTTAATAGGAGTGCCGCCCCTTCAGATACCACCAGCTTGGGCGACAGACATCCGAGGAGAGAAGATGGTGGAGATGAAGGTGATGGACCATCAGCGCCAGATCCAGCAAGATATCCTGACAGAGGAAGCAGGGGCGGTGAGCCACCTCGACCTCCTGAGGACCCAGGTGACGACGATGCTCTAAATTTCACTGATGTCAAGATACCGAGACGGGAAGCAAATAAGATTGTGGTGCCACCGTGTCTGATTGTTACGTATCTTGACAATTGGATGATGCAAGCAATTGCGAATTTGCTCAGTCCGTGTGCAGACCCGAGTCAGGAGGAATGGATTGCTTTGTTTTCTACGGCTGTCAAGACCCAGTCCTGATATCGAGGGACGGCTACGCCAAGATCCGAGTCAATTGCCTTGTGTCCGAGCCGCCCTCTCGTTTTGGCGTTAAGGCGACGACTTCAACTGGTTCAAGATGAAGAGTCAGATTGCGCTACGTTGGATGAAGATGCGGATTCTGGTTGTTCAAAGGATGACGAAGTCAGTACGCCTCAAGCGGCCATTGCAACAAAGAATCTCTCTATGTGTCATTCTCGCAAAACACAGTCTTTGAGTCGAGCAGACGATCACCTGGGCAAATAGGTCAGTGGTTAGACTGATTGCAGATCAGCAGGTCCCTGGTTCAAATCCGGGTGTGCCCTCATATTCCACTTATTTCTGGCTTGTCTGGAAAATAAAAGACAAGCCCTCAGCACGTTCACGTCGTATTGTACGCTTCGCATGTCGATTGATGATTTGCAACACAATTTCCTTTGCTCCTTGATGCTCATGTGCATGTCATGGCTTGTGAATCTGAAGGAGCTTCGATCCGAGAAAGCTTTCATGATGGCTGGGACGCCTTGGGCAGTTCGAGAGCGTCAAGCCTTTGACTATGACTGCGTCGGCCAAGTTGTCCGCGTCGACCCACGCAGGGTCTCCCTGTGGCCAAGCAATTCACTGGTCGTACAGCCGTGCCTACCGCTCCGCGTCGCACAGTGTTAGTCTTTGGTCGATCATGATGGGTCGCATGCAGACCCATGTCGGTGACTACGCACCCTTCGACAGGCGGTAACGAGAGCACTCCATGGAGAGCACAAGGCGTTTGCAAACAACCGTTGGTCGTCCTCTATATCCAAGCAGAAGTGCTGACATCGCCAAGCTACAATGCCAAACTCAGTGAGAGCCGAATGTGTTTGGTTGGACGTCTCGACTTCAAGCTGGTGCCCGACGAGAACCACTTTTGGAATTTCAAGTATGAGGAGACTATCTTAGATACTCCTTGGAAGGTGAAGTCTGCCTCAACGTCAGGTAAACGCCGTTTTACCGGGAGCACCGCACCGCAGAACTCCGCAGCGCACGCTTGAGAGCTTGACCGACGTGCCCGATGGACCCGACGACGCAATGTGTGAAAAGCGTATCGAAAACATGGTTTCCATCCAGCATTCGCCTGTCGAGAATGAGGCCCGCGAGACCAAGCTCAAGGATGCAGGTGATCGGACTCGCGAACAGCAAATTCAACACAGTGACCGGATTTGCCCAGCGTGTCTTGTCTGCCTGGCACGGCGCACAGTGTGCTTTCCAGACGACGAATGTCTGAAGGGAAACTCGTCACGAGATCCCGAGGGATGATGTTCGGTCAGTGTCGAAAGATCGAAGCAGAAGCTGCAGCGGAAGATCCTGCGCACCCACTTACACGGACCTCTTCGCCGAGAACGCAACTATCGCTACAGTGGGTGAGCTTGAGGGCGAAGAAACCTACGCCGCGATCGAGATCGAACCTGGGACATGGGCGATGACCTGCTGCTCAAGGGCAAGCTTCTGACGAACGTCAAGCCGTTGTCATGACTACAAACAGTGGACAGTGTCATCACGCGTGCTAGGCTGAGGGTTAACCGGCTAGTTTCCCAATGCCATGTAATCAAGTTGCGTTGACTCGAACTTTTCAGTGTCAACCTTCTCTGACTACCTAGCTTCTTCGTGCAACAGGCGGGCGTGGAACTAGCCTACAAAGTGGACGACTATGACGAGAGCCGTTATGGAACAACAGCTCGCGAATGGGAACCGCTATAACATCTCTGGTACATGGAGACCGTTGGCAGAAGCCGACCTTGCAACAGGAGTCAGTAAAGATATTTTTACTGACGAAGAGATCCTAGAGTACGAAGTATCTTCAAAATTCTCTGAGGAAGATTCGCGCGAGCCAGAAAGTTCCCCACTTGCTTCGCAGTGCGTTTCAGGTGGGAGTTGGAAGAGAGAATTTCCATCCTGAATCAATCCCGGGCGAGAAAAGTCGCTGAACGAGGTGCGCATCTGCTGCCACACCATGATTCCCAGGTTTGTTGCAAAGACCTACGGCATCTCGCCGGGGTGAAGCGGCAGGAGCGGGACCAGCCAGGTCCAGGACCAGGACCGAAGCAGGAGTAGGAGCAGCAGCAGCAGTAGCAGTAGCAGTAGCAGTAGCAGCAGCAGTAGCAGCAGCAGCAGCAGCAACAGCGCAGTAGCAGCA
>CAJNDV010021446.1:76812-87964 GCA_905221635.1 Symbiodinium sp. CCMP2456
GTCTCTCTCATATATATATATGTATATATATATATATTATATGTGTAGATGTCTGTCTGTTTGTCTGTCTGTCTGTCTGTGTTTGTCTGACTGTCTGTCTGTCTGTCTGTCTGTATGTATGTATGTATGTATGTATGTATGGATGCACAGATGTGTGTATGTCTGCCTGTCTGTCTGTCTGTCTGTCTGTCTGTATGTATGTATGTATGTATTTATGTATGTATGCACGTATGCACGTATGTATGTATGTATGTATGTATGTATGTATGTATGTATGTCTGTATGTATATATGTATGTATGTATGTATGTATGTATGTATGTATGTATATAGGATAAACCTGTAGGGATGATGTGCACGTTTAGTATCATGTACTAGCTTTACTAGTTACACTGTATCACTTAGAGCACCAAAGTAGAGAATGCATTCAAAGTGGCCAAAGTAGCCAAAGTAAGCAAAGTAGCCAAACCAGCCAAAGTAGCCAAGCCAGCCAAAGGAGACAATGCATTCAAGTTATCCAAAGTAGCCAAAACTGGCAAACTAGCCAAAGTAGCCAAGCTAGCCAAGCTAGCCAAGCTAGCTAATCTTGCCAAATAGCCAAATAGTATTATGCAGGAAAATAATAATTCACCTACGATTACAACATCAACAACAACATCCAGTAAAACTGTGTATGATAATGAACGCCATTTCCATTATGTTAGACTTTGCATGCGTACATGCAGTCGAAGTCTCCGAATGCTCTAGCAGTGTGTCACGACAGTCCATCATGTCCAAGCAACTCCATCAATCACAAGGGAAACCTTGAGCCTCGAAGTGCTAAATCTCACGCTTCGTGTGTTGGAACTGGAGGCGGGTGCCCACCTCGGGAGATCGAGACAGAGGCGATTTTCGATGAGTGCAAAGAGAAGAACAGTTGGAGTTCTGGGTATAGCTAAACATTACGGTATCCAAAATTTTGGGCGAACAACGTGGTTGTGGAGCCGCGGTAGGACACTTCTGCATCAACCCTCAGAGCCATATGTCCTCAAGCGTACGCACCTCACCAGTAAAGGTCAGTCATATGCCTTCGGGCCGAAATTCTCCAGATGCTGCTGAAAGGTGAGCATGGCCCAAGTTTGTACCCTCCGTCCCGGTGCGTGAGTTCGAACCAGATTGTCCCACAGTGGAGCACCTTGATTCTTCATTTGTAATAAATTTGTCGACAGCCAACTCCCGCTACGAGCTTTCAAAGCTATAGAGGCGCGCTGCTGTTCAAAAGTGTTGAAATGCAGAGAAATCACGATTTCGCAGTGCGGGCATTCAAAGCGTCGCAACTTCTGGCTTGACCCCGGAAGGCGGACTTCGGCATTGCTTGCTCTGCCGCTGCGCGCCTAAAGGCACAAGCTCTTTGTCACGTCCAAAAGCGTGGAGGGTGTAACACGCACTGTACCAGCTTCGGATTCTTGCTTCCAGACCCGCAAATACGACTCAACAAACCTGACCTGAACATGGTCCGAGTCCAATAAGGAGCTAGAGAGTGTTGACTCCAAGGAAATGTAGGACCTGGCCTTGGTTTCCCATTGATGACAGGTTTGAATTTCGTGAGAGCATGCTGAGGGTTTGGACTTGTGCATTTGGGCCACAGCAGAGTAAGATTTCTATCCAGATGACATGCTGAAGCAAGTTTCAAGCTGCTGTGTGTCAGCCTGTGCAAAGTCGACCTTCTGTATCGCCAGACCCTTCAATCTGCTGCAGTAAGCAGTGACGTCATATAGCCTCAGACCCTAAACGCAATCCTGTGCTGTCAGGGAGTGACGCACACAGGCCAATCGGGACTGCCAGGGAGGCGTTGTGTTTTTCAAGTTCCAAATTCAACAACCGGGATTTTGGCATTGGCCTTCTGCTGAGAATTCTTTCGGTTTGGAGCCGTTTGGGGTGATTTCTTTAAAAGGATCGAGTGATCGGCAAAAGGCAGCAAACGGAAACAGCCGTGTGCGATCTGAAACTGTTCGGCCTTGTTCGCGGACTTTGAAACAGGCTTGTATCTTGTATCTAGCCAGGCGACCTCTCACGGCCAGTCTTGAAATGTGCGAGCCCATGGCCAAACACTGAGCCCTAGTTTTGCCGCAGTTTGACAGGTGTCACGTTGCGCCGCAGCCCTTTTGATACGTGCGGGCCAGTTGTGCAACATGGCAGGCCGAGTGTTCAGTTTTGGACATGCACCTGTGGGCTGGTGTGGCCACGCCGGCCCTCGGAGAACCGGTTGGCCGAGTCAAGACTGCGTGAGGGGCGGCAGGCGGCTGCACCGCCCCCATGTGTCAACATGACCGGCACCATACCTGTCAAAACGTGCATGTTGCCAGGCCCGCGTATCCAAATTGCTGCGGGCAGGCCAGCCCGCGCCAGCCCAACAAGAGGCTATTCGTAGACGGCAAAGGCCAGTCAACACTGCTGTGAGGCGCCGTCAGCGGCCTGCCTGGCCGCATCAAAACTGCTGGCTGCATTCGGACTGGTGCGGTTGAACCACACAGAAGTTTCGACGCAATGCGGGCCGCCCGCACATGAACATGACAAAAATGCCGTGCGACGCTGTGGGCGAGCTTGCGCAACAGCGCACAGGCGGCAACTGCGTGCTGGAAGCTCGAAATGGCTTGAAGTTGTTGTCACGCTGGTGAGGGGCTGTGGGAACAGCTTGCAGGCCGCACGTGTCAAAACTGCTGTGTGCAGGCCAGCAGAACTGTTCCGAGCTCCACCTGTCAAAAACTTGTATGACGCAGCGGCTCTAATAGCGCTGCAGCCGCCTGCCTGCACATGTTAAGAATGCCGTGAATGGCTGGCTAACCTGAGTCAAAAATGCTAAAGGGCGGGCGGCCAGCTCGCACAGCCCGATGTGTCAAAACACATGATCGGCTGCCGCTGTGAAAGAGTGGCGGCCAGACTGTACCAGGCCGCGCGAGCAAAAACTTCGTGAAATGCTGCGGGCACCTGCGCTTGCCTGAGTGGGTCAAAACAGCTGTGATCGTCATGCGGAAAAGTGCAGCCCCTCACTGGTGAGGGTTGTGGGCACCCGCAGCCTGCCCTGCACAGCATTTTTGACTTGCACGGGCAGGCCCAGCATGCACTGGTGCAAGCATGGTTCAACCATGATTTGTGCATGCCTCTTGCTGGCCAAATTGATTGTTGGATTGTTGAACGGATTCCAGAGACCTGCAGCTCTTCGCAGCAATTGTGCGAGCTGGTGCGGGTGGGCAACCCTCAGCCGCGGCCGCTCACACAGATCTTATCATTTGCAGGCTGGTGCGGGGAGGCTTTCCCAACCCAGGGCTGTTGCACAGCAGTTTGACACGTGCAGCATCACGTGAAGGCCGGTGGAGCTTCGATCAATTGAAGTTTCATCGACGACTCTGTTGCGAATTCTGCCACCGTGCTGGCCACGGTTAAATACTGTTCGGACAGATTGGGCGTGTGGTGTGGGTTGGCCGCGCGCAGCCCTGCATTATAGTTAGGACACGTGCAAGCTGATGCGGGCACAGATCTGGTGGGTTGTGATGGGTTGGTTGGTGGGTGGGAGGGTGGGTCACCTGGGGACGTCGAGTTGAAGCAGCCCTTTATCGTCACATTTTTAGAGTTTATAGTGCTTTGGCCTGTCATACACGCAGTTGTTTGTAAAGAGTTTGCCCGTGCAGATTGCGCAAGTGAGGCCCATCAGCTCGCAGGCGTTGCAATGGTACCGCCAAGCTATTGCACCCCACCCCCGGAGATCCCCGGAGTAGTGATGTCCGTACCGACAAGTTTTGGTTTTGCCAGGGAAGGCCTTGTCGTCGACGGTAGCAGCGAGACGCCCGAAGAGGAAGCTGTGGGATCTCAGTTTGAGGTGTGAGTTGAGGTGCTGCGTGATTTGCAACTGAGTCGTGACTATGGAGAAGACGGTTCCCATTGTAAGCATGTTTTTTCGCTATGGGCAGGTCGTTCAACGCTTGGAGTTATTCCGGTTTCAGCGCGGGCTTCTGGAGGAAGGCTTTCAACTTCAGCTTGGGGTTCCTTAGATGGGCAGAGCAAGACTGTAGGAAGTCAGAGTCTTGATGACTCAGGGACTGGACATTGGAATGTTCGAGCTTGTTTTGAGCTTGACTCGTCGCAAAAAGTCAGCAACATGACAGCCGCATGATTGCTTGTGTGTGTGCGTGCGTGTGGGGGGGTGTCGATGTGTTTTTTGTCTTGGAGCTTTGTCTGATTTTCTGCTATGTTTTCGCTTGAACATGTTGCACGATTGCACGCCCTTCAGGTTTGTGCACAAAGACTCCACCCTGCTCCCAGACCCAATCGGCCTTCTGTACGGTTGCAGCTTCTCAACAGCCAGGAACATGAACTTTTCAATATTCGCACTGTCAAGTCAAATCATTATTATCGCTAGCTGCCAAAAAGTCGCTAAAAGCTCCAGCTATTGAAGAGCAGTGTGTTACACTGCCCGTGACACGCTTGGATACCCAAGTCGAAGGCAATCCGCCGTCTTAACCACGAGATCAGCGAGGCGCAACCGGCTGCCCGCCGTCCAGGGGTTTTGGTTTTCAGCGGGAATTTGCGGTGTTGTGTTCCGGGCGTAAGCCTCAACCTCTAGCAGATCTTGTCTTGAGGAGGTCCATGGTTCAGGGTCCATGACTGGTCGGTGTGCATGAGCTGGTGCTTGAATTGGAGATTTCTCGTCCAACCTGCAGGGGGTAGTGTCGGTGATGAAGAGCGGGCGGTGACAGTGCTGCAGCAGCCGCAACGGCAGCAACCGTCTTAGACCTACTGCCTAGCTGAGATCACCACCCAACTACCGAGCCGCAAGCACATGCTGCCAAAGCTTTTCTGGACCTTGCTCGACAGAGACACAGCATGTGGAGAATGCAAGCGCTGTCCCACCCACATACTTGTCTGATGAGTTGGTCTGGGGGATTACAAGTAAGGACAATGATTGGATCCTAATGAGGCTTTACTTAGGGGGTTCTTTTTGGTGATATTCTAAACTCCTTAAAGGGGAATCATAGAGGGGACCATATAAGGTCTCCATTGTAGGGGCCATGACGGGGGAAACAAGGAGTGTAGACTACGAGAAACGAGATGCTCTCTATACGTTCAGGGCCTGGTTACGTGGAAGTGTACAAGAAATGCTTGTTGAGTTTTCGCGTGGTCGGCACGCACAGTCATTTACGGTTTGAACCCGTCGCGTCTTAGCTGCATATTCTTTTGATCCGTAGTTAAGCAACAGCTCACACTGCGGATCCTTGAGGCTGCACTCGCGTCTTGCATGTCGATGCTCATGAAACCGAATGCATGTGAAGTAGTTCGCACATTTTTCCCTCTAAGGAAAAATCTTCTTAAGTTGATTTGCGACATCAGGCGATCGAATCGGACGATGCGGGCAGAGCTGCGCAGGCACGGCACCTCCCACACAACACCCTAATACTGAAAGCAGAGAAGCTTCAAAAAGCAAGGTAAATTTGCTGTGATCCTGACGAAGTCTATGCGGCTCGTCACTGCAACAATGCAACATGTTGCTTAGACAATTCCTGTATTCCAAGTTTTTGAGACGTGATCGTTAAAGTATTGAGAGCAAGCTTAAGGAACGTTGCCTGCATCTTTGGTTCTGGGTTTAGACTGAAAGGTGATGCTGTTCGGTGCTACGAGCTGCGTTACTCATGAGCTTGTCCAAACCATAGTTTCTTCGTGTTTCATGTGCAGATGCATGCTTTTACAGGAGCTTTGGCTGGCTTGAGGGTATTCTTTGAGCTTCATTGCTTACTTTATGGCCTTATGATATGGGAATGTAGCGTTGTGAATTCTGCCGAAGCCAGGCACTTGCGACTGTATGATCTTGGTCGGGCTTGCAGGGAAAGTGCCGGAGACACGGTTTACGGGGGCTGCGAGATAGCAGCTGGTGCAGAAGTAGAGCCTTCACTCATTGACAGGCGCAGCGTGAACTCGGAAAGGCCGCGGCGGAGATGCGGTCGCAAGTCCAAGTCCGGGGGACATTCGATGTGACGTTGGTACCCTGAGGTTTTGGTTCCCTTTTCTGGCATGCTGCACATGCTCCATGTTGATGTAGTCTGATGCCCGGCACTAGTATGCATATAATCTGCTTATATATATATATATAGATACATGTTTATGTCAACGTGTATACTGCGATCGGACAGCGAAGCATCGTCAGTTCGGAAGACTGCACACATGAACGGACATCGAAGCATTGTCACTTCGGAAGATTCCTGGAATAAGAGCTATGAGAAGCAGTCATGCAGACACGCATTACTGCGACCAACCAGCGCTACTATGACTCCGAAACTCGGGTCATAGAATGCGACGGTTTACCAGCGCTCCGCGTAATCGCCACAACTGTGGCGCAAGAACTAGCTGCAAACAAGTGTAGCGCAGTTTACCTTTCGGCCTAGCAATACGTCAAGCCATCCCGCATTCCTTTGCATTCACAAAGCGCAGAGCTACACAAAGGACAGAGCGAGTTTGCTGCTTTGCGGGAGGGACGGGAACACACGTGAAGTGAGTACGCCATACCAGATCCTCAACATCTACATCACTAGCTCAAGGTGCGGTGAGCGATATATCAGGACCAAACCCTCGTGCAGGTCATCAGCCGTAGGCTCTGCCTCATGGTACGTGAGCTACTTCAACAAGTTCCGGCTGCAATGACGTCAGGATCGAGTGCCGACACGACCTTGACATTTGAAGGAGATGCATTGGTGCTGCCAGCTGCTGGGGAATCTGCTGCTCAGGAGGAAGAGGAACTTCTTGTCACTACCGAGGATGATCAACGCCCGGTGGCGAATCCCAAAGTAGCATCGAAAGCACCAGCATCTACGTGTAAACCCTCGGTTTGGAGCGAGATCTACCACAACTTCCCGACCGACATCGTCAAATTCAATGTCGACTTCGAGAAATTCGGATCGGAGGAGTTCCAGGTCTGTCGCGCCCAGGCACCGACGGACACCCTCACGTTCCCACGCGCACGCACATTGTGAGCCTCGGCTGAGGGGCGATTGTGAGCTGACTTGAGTGTTTGCGAGTGCCTGTGCAAGTGCAAAGTAGCAAGTTGCCTTGCATGATTGTATAGGCTATCGGCATTTTGGCCCAAGTGCCTTGTGTATCTAGGTGGCTCAATCGTGCACAGAAGTACCGTAGCAGTAGCCTGTGGGCGTACCGCGCGTAGGAATTGGTGTTCGGGGTTGGACTCTTTGAAGTCGCAAAATAATTGGCTGTCCGCGTTTGGTTGTTTGCGAGACCGGATTAGCCGGCTTCAGAATATGCGTGTATATATATATATATGCATATACACATGTATACACATGTATACACATGTACACATGTATGTGACGATGTTGCCGGAGATTGTAATTTTATTTCAGTTGTGTTGGAAGGAATACTTTTTTGATTTTTGGCTTCAAACCATTTTCGAGAACCGTTTCCGGAAGTGCTCGCGGTATTGTTGTGAGCCATAAACATCGCATGTATCTCAAAGCTTTGGCTCCGAGGGAGCAAGGAAACTTTTTAGCATTAGGCCCACAAAAACCTTTGCTTCGTCAGGGCCCATACGATGCCTTGTGTCACCGCGGATGACCACGTGCATTATGTAGAGGCTGCGTTAGGAGTGTAGCTCCAAACTGATTCTACCCCCCGGCCTTCTCCGGAGGCAAAAAGGAGGAGCGCGATTATGTGAGTGATTAAATGTGGTATGATATTTCATACTTCATGACTCCGAATGTTTTTGCCTTATGATATTTCGTTTGAGATACAAATAATTGAACGAGATATTCTTGACAACATATTCGGCGATGCACTTTCCATCACAGTTGGAATGAATGTACATGTATACATGTATGTATATACATGTACATGTAAATATATAGATGTATACAGCTGTACATATGTAATGACCAAATATGTATATCTATATATAGGTAAACATGTAAGTATTTATATATGTATATACATTGATATGTACATGCGTATATATGTATTTATGAACATATGTATACAAATTTATACATTTATGTATTTATTTGTATATATGTGTATATGTACCGCAGGTTTGCAACATGCCCTTTTAATTTTCAACTTGCAGGTTATGGTTTGGGGAAGTGCTGGCTGAGATCCACGCAGCTCTTTCGGATTCGGGGCTGAAGCTCACAGCATACTGCTGAATCACTGCTGAATGCTTGCGTGTGATCGGGAAAGATCAGGTCACCAGGTCAAAGATATGGTTCAGCTTTTTGTTGACGGACTTCGTTTACATTTTTCCAAAGATAGCCGCGTACAAGCGAACCGGTCCAGCTGCGAACGTGCGCAGCACTTGTGCTTGGGCATTCCGGGTTGGGATTTGGGCAAAACGGGACCTAGGGTATTGATATACCCGCACTTGTCGAGAATGGCAACTTCCAGAAGCGTCACCTGCATTTGTTGATTGCTTTTTCAACATGCACCTTTGACCCCTGAGTTGTATACGTCAGATCCACTTGGACAAGCCCTCCGTGGCCTGTCGGCACCTCATTCGCGAGGACTCCTGTCTTCGAATTTTCGTTCTCAGGGGCTTTGTTGGAGAGACGTGCAGGTTACTATCATCATTCGAAGTAGATCTTGCCACTGAAGTGATGCTGGCGGCTTCCACGTCGGGCCGGACAGACAGCTCAAGATTTCGGTTTGCAGACAAAATATACTCCGTCCGGTGATTGCACCTCCGGTGTGTTCAGGCTTTCGATGTTGTGAACGTTCGTGCGAGGTTCGATTGCCAAGCCGAGATGCTCCCGTGACAAACAATAATACATCAGGTTCCAAGGTTCTAAGAGGTGTTTTAATTTGTCGGGGGCAGTATGCGGTCTCTTGGTAGCATTCGATACCAGCTTTACTTGTGCTTGTGCTGCGGGAGGGTGGGCAGGCAGTCGACTGCGACTGTCGTGGTTCATGGGTTGAACTTGACCGAAGCTCTCTTTCCAAAGCCGTCCGTTCAGTGCCTGTTCGACAGGACTGCTTCTCGGCGTCGGCAATGCTCCGCTTAGGCCACTGCCAGAATTTGATCTGTGTGATTTTTCTCTGGGGTGTTGTATGGAGGGTTTTCGAGCTTGCTAAGTCTGGATAGTTGATACCATATTTGGCTCTTCACGGAACAAGCGCTCGAGACATCTGCATGGATCCATGTATTTCTGAGATGTGCACGATCTGGCTCCCGGGAGATGATTCACGGTTGAAGGTTTGTGTGCACTCGCAGTCCGATTGATAATTGGGTCGGTTTCTGAAGCCAAAGTTGCCCAGGGTGCTGTTCGTAAATCCTTCAGCCGCGAAAGAATTGAGTCTTATAGCAGGAGACAACGTGCCCATCCGTGCCCGTGTCTTTGCCGTGAAGAAGCTTTCAAGGCCCTTGTCGTGACTTAGGCTTCAGGTGCTCGGGGTCTCCGTAGAGGTTTGGGATTTGTTGGTCTTCTGGGTTTTTCCGGTTGCGCTTGGCTTTCGTGTTCGTGCTTGCCAAGTTGAATGGCACCCCTGCTGGGTCTGCCCAACTTGGTACTTGTAGCCCAGAACAGAAGCAACTGATCAGAGTTCCTCCATGGCCTGTTGTGCCTGTCGGCGAAGCCAAGCCAAGCAGTGAGGCCTTCAAACCTTCGACATACCCGGGCATTACACCTGCACTGAGTTTTTCGGCCGACTATGCTTCCTGGGACGAAATCCGTTCTCCTTGAGCAAACCCCTGCCGGATCTAATCCAAGCCAAAGTCCACGACATCGGCTAGGACTGGCTTCGGGAAGGGGACTTGGATGTTGAGTGCCTCTCCAATCTACGCGCAGGTGGCTCCGATGGCCTCAAGCGACGAAGAAGGCATCGAGCTCGTATATTGTATTTGCGGGTTTGTGTTGAACAGGTGAGGCTTTCCGTCGCTTTGAGCTGTATCAAAGAAGGATTACAGGGCTTGGTCCTTCCAATACCGGTGAATGCAAGTCCATAATGTGATTTTCAGTAGACCAACTAAAAAAATCGTGGGAGCGACAAGACAGACGATGATGCACACCTGGACAGCGAAACCTCAGATCGAATGGCCTATCAACGTCAAGACCGCCACTGCCAGCAAACAAGCAGGACCTTGTGCCTGTGGCCACGGCTCTTGCTGGCCTCCTCTTCGCGCTGCAGTCTGAGCCAGAGGCTCCGGCCGCTTCAGCTACAGTCGCAAGGATGGTGATCGTTCGCGTCATCATCCTCGTAACTGTCGATGTTCTTTTGGAACTCTCGGGCAAAATCGTGCAATCCCCGCCTCCGTTCCCCGCACACATTTTGGTGCGTAATCCCGCTTGGAGATTTTCAACGGACAGGTGGCCTGGGCAGCTCAGTGCGCGCTGTTTCACATAGCGCGGGCCTGAACAGGGTGGGGCTTGTCAGATGTTGGCAGAGGATTGAGGTCGCCGCGGTAGGTTTTGCAGGCTTTTAATCTAATTAAAAAATTTAAAAAGTTTCCGGTTCAGATCGGGATGATCGTTTGTTTCTCGCAACCACATATAGTCGTGCGTTCAGTGACGATGGGACTCTCGACTTCTGTGCGGCTTGAGGAGTCGTTTTTGCTGCATGCTGAGGCCCTCGCCATTCTCACCCTAAACCCCAAACCCTACCACGCAGATCTAAGCTATTCAGCGACACGACATGACCATGCTACCATGTTCATGTGCTGAAAGGTTCGCATCAAGGGCCGTTCAGATTCTGGGAGCTAAAGTTCACGAGCTTGTTTATTTCCACCAATTGATGCCTTGCATCGTATGTCGCACGATCGGACAAATCACAAAGCCTGGAACCAGTGTTTTCTCGCTTTGCGGGGAATATGTAGTTGCGTGGTCAGCCCCTGCCCTTGCTTTCTTGTTTGCCGTTAGCTCGGGTCCTTTTCCTAGCCAGTGGCGAAGTCCCGTGGGCCCGCGAACGCAAAAAACACCATCAACGGGCCGCGCGTGTTGTTGTTGTTGTTGTTGTTGTTGTTGTTGTTGTTGTTGTTGTTGTTGTTGTTGTTGTTGTTGTTGTTGTTAAGCACAAAGACTGGAGCCCCATTCGATTTGTTTAAAGAGAAGACACGGGGCGCGCCCCTCCCCCGGAGGTTGTGCGGGGGGGGGGGTAGAACAACACACGGGGCACCAGGTTTTGTTTCTTCT
>CAJNDV010021446.1:93536-104783 GCA_905221635.1 Symbiodinium sp. CCMP2456
TACCTTACCTTACCTTACCTTACCTTACCTTACCTTACCTTACCTTACCTGACCTTACATACCTACCTACCTACCTACCTACCCACCTGCTTGCCTGCCTACCTGTCTACCGACCTGCCTACCTGCCTACCTACCGACCTGCCTACCCGCCTTCCTGCCTTCCTGCCTACCTGCCTACCTGCCTACCTAGCTGTCTATCTATCTACCTATCTGTCCATCTTTGTGCATGTGTACATTAAAAAATAGAACATGCTTGCATCTGAGAAAGATAGTCCAACGACACAAGAAACACACATAGCATAGTAACGTGGCACCCAGGCAGCGACCGAAAACACAAGACGCAATAGAGCCACCCGCAAGGCTAGGTTGTTGTAAGCTTCACGGTTTGTCGCTTCTAGCTTCTTCACGTAGAAACGGAAACCACGGGGAAAGCAAATCATAAAGAAACAAACACCGTCCCCTCTGCCCACCTTGCCCATGCCGGGTGGTCTGTTTTGACAAATAGCCTTTTTTGGACTTCCAGAGTTTGCAGTGTTTCCTACTGTATATCTTAATGAAACATAAAGTTCTACATATACAATCCAAACACATATGCTTTTATGGACACATGCACGCATACACACCGACCAGACGAGACCGGACCAGATCGGTCCTGCAATCTTGCTAAAGAGCAAAACAAGAAGCGGGAAGTTTTCAGAACCTGTAAGCTCTGAAGCCTCTGCCAGGCTCGGTGGCTTTGCGAAGCAATTGGGTAGAAGCCTTCATAGCCGGAATCCCAGACTCCCAAGCACTATGTTCTGGTGTTTCTTGCCTGAATTCGTGATTGATGCCGGAGGTACCATTTGTCATCGTGTATTTTAGTCGCGTCCTGGTGTCTTTCAGCAGACCTGTGAAAGTGTTGTCAAGGCTTCAAGTTATAGTCTGAATTCTGGATGCTGCTGGACGATAAGCCCGACCCTCTTAGCAAGGAGCCCAACCGGTTGAAGCAATGCACTGAGTTTTCAGGTTCAAGGTTGAAGATCGATCTCTGGATGCTGCTTTTCATTATTTTCTTTGGGTTCTGGCTTCGTATTTCAGGGGGCGAACAACCACCGACACGGCGACCCATGCGCAATTGTTTCCTCACTGGCATCGGGGTAAGGTAACAGACGGTCACGATGCTGTGCTTCGATGCTGTTGTGTTTCGACCGTCCTGCGTTTGCAATCGGAAGATCACATGGTTTCGGCTCCATGTTCCTCCCAACCCCTGCTACTGACTTTCTGTTCGTGTTGCGCGACATGGGCGTCCCGCTTCACTTCTTGCAGCATTCGGGATTGATCAGTGAGAGATTCTGTTTGGTGATTTGAGGCATTGATCTGGGGCTCGTATTCCATAGGTGTTTTACAGAGGCTATTTTCAACCCTGTCGAAATAGATCGACGAAGCTTCGCAGGATTCAGGTTGCTGGATCCTTTGTGTTGCATAGCAACATGTATTTGTTTGCGTTCGGCTGGTCCTGAGTGGTTCTGACAGCATAGCAATGACTGCGGCAAGGAAAAACAAGCAGGCATTGAATGGTACTGGGTCTGGCCACGGCGAAACCGGGCTCAGGTCTACACCTTGATAGTCCGAAACCATCCTGACTTTCAACCTTTACTCGGCCCTCAGGCTTGCAGAGACTCAAGGCCAGGCCCTGAACAGGTTGGGAGGCTTCAGCCTCGCAGCCTTGAGGGTTGGGTGGCTGCGGGAGAGTGAAGTGTTCAGACTTGGGGTTTGGGCAATGTTTTGGGCTTAAGGGTTTGCCTTGTACACAGAAGGATTTTTGCACACCTGATAAGTTGCAGGAAACGGAGATTTAGTCAGGATGTCCTAATACAGACTTCAGTTCAATTTGGTGATCTTGCAAGTGAATCGCAGAGCAAATCCTAAGTACAGACTAAGCAAGATGTCAAAAGATTCCTCACTACAATGACGAGATTTTCAATTGTTTGCACAAGCCATCAACTTTTCATACGCATTCCTTGGATTCTGGGGTTCTGCATTTCCGGTCAAAGACCACAAAAGTTGCGTGCTAGCTTCTTTTAATGTTTCACCAGCGAAACTAAATTCCGGTGGAACAGAGTGAACAGAATGTCTTTTCTCCACTACTTCTCTGGTTTCCTAGTTCATCCGTGGTCTTTCGGATCTGTTGAAGTTCGATTAACCAGGCTTGCCAAGTGTTTCTATCCACCCCGATAAAGTCCAGTGTGAAGTTGTAAATTCTTTCAATCTATTCTGCTCAAAGGCCGCCTGAACATTTGGTTTCGGATACCTGCGCACTGTGCTGCTGCGGCATTCAGCGGCTTCAGCTTCGCGTTTCTCTATTTGGGGATGTGCTGCGTTTGAGTCTTCGGCCCCAGAAGACTGCAACCCCTGCCTTACGCTGGGAAGCATGTTAATTGATCTTGATGTAGATCCTTCACACCCCGCAGTTGCAAGCCACCTCCGTTGCAGGTGCTAGGGTTTGAGGACCCTGTCGCAGATGAAGTTCATGGCTTCAGGGTCGATCTTCAGGGTTGGAGACCAGTGATTAGATTTCTTTGAGCCCTTTGCCTAGAGGCTTCGGGGTTTGGGATGATGGCAGGGAGTGCAAGATCTTGTCTTTTGCCTTTGGAGCATTCGGTTTTTGCCCTCCGAGTGCAAAGGAGGTCGCAGCTCCTCGGTTCTGAGAATTGATTTGTGCCCTTTGCTGCTCTACTTGAGCTTTGTGTTGTCCAGATGTTGACATTGAGTGTGGGGTTTTGGACCGTTGGCTTTGCATGCTTGCCTCCAGCTTTACATAATTGGCGTCGTTAGTGCCGCGCCCTGAGCGACAAGATTTGCAGCCTGGACCCTGGAATCAGCTGTTTGGCACGACCTCTAAACACGTTCCTGCGCCTTGAAGATGCACTCCTGAGTCTACATCCCGAAACCCTGAACCTTAATGTGGAGACCACGGGAAAAGATGTCTAGAGCTCGAAATCGACTGACACTCTGAAGCCGTGTACAAGCCTTAAGCCAACATTGAGTAGTGAAGCAGATTGACTCCAACAACGACCGGAATGCTAAATTCGCTCGAGCTACCTTACAAACAACATCGGCGAGATCACAAAGAGCATCATATGTTCTCTTCAGGAACATGGCGTGCGCAGTCGCAAGCTCCAGAGATCTTAACAACCGCTGAGGATCACACTAAACTCCGCACCCTAGCGTGCAATTATCCGAGTACCGTGACTACTGTATAGTCATTAACAAGCCTGTTTGCACGAGTCTTCCTGTCATCATCCCTGGAGGACTGCGCTCTGAAACTTATCTTGCCACATCTCTGGATGCCAAGACTCAGGCGGAAGTACGTGCTGGCCTTCTGGTTTCAAGTCTATATCGGAGTCGAGTGGTTTAGGGCTCTTGGTCTATGCGGAGCTTGGATGTTAAGCCGGAACTTTCACAGGAGCCACTTTACACGGTGTGCGATTGGCCCCACCTCCCTCCCTCAGGGTATTTGTTGCCTTGGCTGGCCTGCCTGAGTTTAGATTGCTGTAAAGGCAGGCTGACCTCGGACTCGGGGAAGGGTTCACTGTAGCGCCCAACGAACAAGCAAATTAATTTGTATAAGAAGCGCCGAATGGGTGAAAGTGTAGTGAAATCCACCAGAAATGTAGGGGACGCCATGGTTTCCAGCGATATGTTCAGCTTTTCGGCATCATTCATGATTCATGATCATACTCATACCCATGATGTGGTTTCAGCGCCTTCGGGCACATGCAATCACTGATGTGTTGCACAATGTGGGCGCTGACCCCTGAGCCCACGAAGACTGTTGAAGTCCAAACCTCTACGGCTCTACATCTCATACGGGACTTTGGCGGTCATTGCGAAAGGAATCTTCACATCCTCGGCTCCTGTCAGCAGAAGCAGTCGCAGAGAGCCTGGAGCCCGTGCGTCCTGCAGGCATGTGCACCCGACATGGACTCTTAGAACAGTCATGGTGACTTTGAGGGCAGGGGCGATTTTCGCAGACTTAGGGTCTGTGGCTACTCCTTCGGCATGTGTTGCTTGCAAGCTTTGAGGATATTGTGCTTGACTGAGGCAATTCTGACACTGCTCCAGCAGAATGGTCGTCGCCTGAGGTCATCACTCACAGAAGCAACAATGGCTTGAACCCGCAAACCTGGACACCACATTCGCATAGGATGCAATCCCAATCCTTGGCCCAGCAATTTCGTGCATTAGCAGAAGATTGGAGTTGCGGCGACAGGCCTCATCTCAGACCCGGCATGAACGAAACCTTTGCGGAAAGTTCCCCGCACTTCGCCCCAGACTCCTCGCCACCCAACCTCGCAGCCCAAATTGTTCCAGGCAAGGCTAGCAAGATGAAACAATGGTTCTGACAGTAGAATTCTTTGTGGGACCAGGGTCCTGCAATCCAGCTCCTAGTCTGAATTAGTCTGAATCTCCACAAGCCGTGAAATCGAGAATGCATCACAGGCCAGCAGTTGGAGGAGCTAGAGCTGAACCTGTGTACAGAGTTCCTGCACGAGGAGCCCTCTGGATGTGTCTTGTGTGTAGAGGTTCTGGGCGTGGAGGGTCGACGACCCTAAAGGGTCCCAAACGAAGCCGTAGATTCAAAGCTTCAAAGCCCTCCTGGAGCAACTTCATGGTTGATTCTACCCCGCCAACCAACCACGAGGCCGAAAGGGGCTAAGCTGCCGCTTTTCAGTTGTTATGGTTCTGCAGTTGCTAGTTCGGTTGGTATGTTTTGGGCATCTGAGCTTCAAGCCAATTAGTCAACAAGGTTTGAGGACTTGCGGTTGAAGTCAGTTTGAGGGATTTTGAGGGATATTCCCGAAGTCTCAAATGCCAGATCCTGTCCTCCTCCAAATCCCTAGTGCAAGAGGTACGGAGAAAACCTCCACCCGAGCCTCCAAACTAAAGTTCAATCCCATGCACGCTCCCTACCGTAAGTCAGAGAGGGTGTGTGTGAGAGAGAGAAAGAGATCCCATCAACAAACTCGCCGGTCCACCGGGGTTCGTTCTGAAACACGGAACGGCTTTGCGCTTTCAAGTCGGAAGCCGCACGTTGCAAGCTAGATCGCTGAGTCCTATTGTTTGGCTATTCTGAGCCAGCACTTTTGCAGACACCTTGAGACTTCTGCAGAAAACTCGGAGATAGGCACCAGATCCTTTTTCCATCATCGAGCCGCTTCCGAAAGCCCCTTGGGCCACGCATCAAGAAGTACCAGTTGCTGTCGCAGTCAAGAAGTTGCAGAGCTACAGGGATTCAAGGCTTTGGCACGTTGTGCACTGTGGGTGCTGGTGCACGGGGCAAGGTTGGAGCACTCAGGCTCAGAACAGGTTTGTGCTGTTGCGGTTTGCTGTGTGAGTTGCACAGGAAGGCTTGGGTTTGGCCGCTCCGAGGCATTTTGTAGATGAAAGCTGGTTTCAGGCAAAACAATTAAAGAGAGTTTGCCTTTGGATTGTCCGCCGCGAAACCTACAGGGCGAAGTCTTCAGGACCAACAACCATACATGCACGCCCGAGGCCCCAAATCCTGAAGCAAGTCTAAGTCCGTTAGCACATCTCGGAAACAGGTTGCAGCACGTTTCTGTTTGAGTGTGCACTTTTGTTGTGTTCTGCCACGTCCTAGGCATTCAGCGCTACAGCCTTGTTTCGCAGCCTAGCCCGCAGATGTATCGTAGCCATCGCAGCTAGGGCGCACCGTGTGGGTCGCCCTGGGGCCCTTAGAGGGAGGGTTTGCTCACATCACAGCTCACATAGGCCGACGAGACTTCAGCGTGGCTGAGAGCGGCAATCGCCTTGCCCCAGGTCAAGCGATTGACGGTTCGTGCACCCACCTTGGCCTCTGCCCCAGGACTTTCAATCATAGTCAAAGCTGCCCTTAGTTGCAAATAGCAGCGACCCCAAGTTCTGCTTGTCTGTGCGGGTGACGACACAGTGGCGACAGAGGGTCTGACATCGCGTAAGTAAGGTTTAAATAGGTCAGAGGTCGAAGGCAGCTCCGGGAATCCTCGGAAGAATGAGAATATAGGCATCCGACGAGCACAAAATGGGCAAGTGTGAGGAGTAACTCCCTGCTGAGAGTTCGCGACACTTTCAGCACACCTTGCAAGTGGAGTGTTCTAGGACCTAGATTCGGCGGATCGGCTCGGGTTCAGAGTAGAGTGGCGCGTATGGGGCTTTCCCATCTTCCTTCCCAAGGGTTGCTAGGAATGTGTTCGGTTAAGGTAGCTACCTCTTTGGCAAGATTTGTGAGGTGCGCTTCAAGTTTTCATGTATTGTGCGAAGTGCTGACAGTAACAACCGAGTGTTTGTCGGAGGCTGGATTCCCTCCTGATCGAGTGTCCGTCCGAGCTGTGGCTCGAGAGTCACGGTGGACCGGGTACGGATGGTGGTTTAGTCGACGCAAGTTGGGCTGCACTGGCGAATTGCGCGACTCAAGTTAACTGGGCATGAGGCACTGTTGGCCTTTGCGGCGACAGCAAGCGGTGTGGTCGAGGAGTATGCTGCCATGCAACGGCACTGGTTGACGGATGCTTCCGGAAACAGCTTCTTTGAGTCGCACTCGGTGACCGGCGCCATCTAGGTTTACCACGCAGGCAGCGAAGACATCGTAATGTGGTTGGGGTGCTGGAAAATGCGAGACCTTCCCCGGAGGCCTGCATCATCACCAGAGGCCGGGACCAGACGCCTCGTTAGAAAGAAGGAGAGCATGCCGGGCTGTAGGGTGGGGGCACCCGAACTCGACCGGTTGTTAATCTCGAACATGTAGACATCATTTGCAGCAGTCTTAATTCTGCTTCGAGTATTGAGTGTTTGAGTGCGAGAAACATGTAGTGGATACACGCAACTAGATCGCCATGCCCAATAACCTTTCAGGAAGTCTGCAAGAATTGTAGCCCTGCCTCCTGTGGAATTGTCACGTTGCCAACAAGGCTCCCTGGGATCACTTTGGCGAGAAGTGCCCCTCGCTCGAGGATCTCGATTCAGCGGTTTTTCTGTCAAGCACAAATCGAGCGCGGAGAATCCGAGCCCAAAGCATACGTTCGCTGGACGTCAGGTTGATGGTTTCAGGTCTTGTTTCAGGTTCTTGGAGACTGCAGTCGACAATGGGGAGGAGGCGCCCGATCGACTGCATTGACCTTCCTTCCAAACCGTAAGCTGTAGTCCCAGACACTTTTAACAAAGCGAGCTTCCACAACACATGAGGTTAGACCGAAGTGCAACACCGACACCAACATGCTTGGATGGCCAAACGAAAATCCAAGAAGGCTTGCAGCTGCATAGTTCCCCTCGTCTATGATTCAACATATTTCCCGCGGCCACATGGCCGGAAGCCCCACACTCTTTGTCCGCCTGACCGAAACCATGTCGCAATTCTATCGCGGTGCAGGAGCTGACCTTTGTCTATGACCAAGACTTCGCTTTGAATCTGGCACAGGTTCCCGGGCAGTTGCCTCGCATGTTTAGGCATTCAGCAACCCGGTTTTTTGGTTCTTACCGCGGTTGCCTGCTTGTCGCATGATCTTGGAGCCGTGCCTTCCTGTCGCGCTCGCTGTCGCGAGTGTTGTGCAGTGCATCATGTGAACACTGCTGACCTGAAAGACTATTCTGACGTGGGTTGGCCGTGTTCAGCTGTTCAAACGGTCACGGGAAGCTCGCGTAGAACGTCTGTCCCTAAACCCTAAACCCTTGCCCCTTCTTAAACATGCTTGCTAGTATGGGTGCAGTTTCACCCCATCATAAACTTAGGACTTCATACCACACAGTGTGGGGTGTGGTGAAGGTGCTGGAGGACATCGAGTCCTTGGAAGAGGAGGAAGAGTTTTTGGTTGGAGGCTGAGTCTCGAGACCCTAGCATTACTTTTCAAACTAATCATAAACTTGAACATGTTCTGACCTGTCCATTATGTTTTCTTGCATCTCCTCATACGTACTAGGAAGGCGTCCATGAGCCGCACCGTGAACCTGGGACCGAGGGAGTTGTATCCTCCCAAAGTATGAAGTCTGACGTCCAGGCTCGCACCAAGCCCGAAATTTTTTGATCCTGAGGCATGAACTGTAACCTAGCATTTCATCACTGGTATCGGCCGCCGATGCGAGCACGTCGCGCCATGCAAAGCTGAGATTCTGAACTGTACGAGTCCTCGGCCTCGAAGCTCCATCTTTGGTTCCGACGCAACATGCAAGAAGCGGGCCTTCGAGAGCAAGCGATTATATACCACATTTGTCACGGCCCTAACCCCTCCTTCCCGATCCAAGTGTTTGCCATGTTCTTGCGTCGATCGTGTGGCAGCTAAGGGCCAGCACACCACGTATGTCTACAAAGACGCGGCGCGCCGGAGCATGTTTCCATGACTGTTGAAAGCAGGTTTGAGGGTTTTCGGAAGGCTGGGTTGCGGTAGCACGGGTAGTTCAGTAGATCATGTTAGATCATCCACTTCTTGACTTTTGTAGTCCCGGCCGTGCCGAGGAATGAAACACTTTCGGTTTACTCCAGTGACTCCAGTGTTATGGCACCAACTTTGGCACCCGCCACCCACCGCCAAGGGACCGAAGCACTAGAGACATCCAGCCGGGGTCGATGCAAGAAGGTTTCCTTCAGCCTGCTGACATGGGCCTTGCGTTAGACACCAGGCCCGCTTCGCCATGCGACTCCATGCGCTGGGGTTTCGGTGCCTTGCGGAGACCTGTCCGAACCTGAAGGCCACCATCGGGGTTATAGAGGATTCCAAGCAGTTCACTGGCGTTTTGGGCCCTTCCGGGAAGACCAAATGCGGTTTTAGCCTGGCTCCTGCGACCGAATGGGTCATGTGCTTAGCTCAAGATCTGAAGCAGAAAAGCCGAAACCCGAAAGGAATTGACGAATCAGACAGCCGGAAGTTCCGTTTAACAAGTCCACTCTACAAACTCTGGAAAGCACTGCCGTCAGGTGATCCGGTTTTCCTTGTGGGACAACTCCTTCGGGACTGACACGCCCGCGCCCAGTGAGGACGCTGTCTCCGTTAAAGACTTGGAGGTATGGGCACACGAGTTGGACTTTCTGTACCCATGTTGTCTTAGAAGGCCTAGAAATTCTGTATGTGGCTTTGATTACCAGAGAGCAACCCAGACCCACTCGTCCCTGATGACGTGCGAACTCAGTCCTTCAAACGTCACCCGACCTGAATCCAGTACTCCCCGCCCTAACCCGCAAACAAGGCCACAACCAGAATGCCTGGCCTTGAGATTCTGATTTTTCGAGCTTTGAAGGAGAATGTGGCAAAAGACACGAAGCCTGGAAGCAGCCCAGCGCTGTAGCACAGCAGCCATCTAACTAGGAAAGTTTATGATGCAAGCTCAGATCTGGCCCCTCAACACCTGAGCACCGTGGACTGGTGCATTGCATGGATTGAGTTGCTTGCTTTGATGGCTCCCGCCTCCCGGGCGGGGCCAGGAGCAGCCTCTGACGGTGACGTGGAGGTGAGGAAGTACTGGGAGCATTTGTTGAAAGCGAGATCTTAAGCCGCATTCAGGCAGCGTTTGTCCTGCCCCGATGCGCTGGACCAACAGTTACGTAGCGCACAAACCAGAAGAGCAGCTTCAATAGTTAAAGAATGTGCTTTTGTCTGATCCCAACCCTCAAGACGGACACATCAGCTTTGTGCAGTCTGTTTCGGCATCGATTTAGCAGATTTCGAGCGCGCATGGTGTTGCTTCAGCACTTTAGGCGGGGCAGAGCCTTACCGGGAGACAGAACCACAAACAACCTTGCTAGCAAACCCGCTATATGGTTTGTTGTCGTGCATGTTCTTGTGGGACGATGTCCCACCACAGTCTTCGACATGTTTCAGGATAACTTGCGGCCTTTAGAAAGTGCACCGTTCTGTTGGAATGTTGCTGAACGTGGGGTTTCGGCAGCAGTGATTTCGGGCAACACTAAATTTAAAGTTCAGGGCTTAAAGGCCATCGTTATCGGTGGGGGCCGAAGTACATGATGTCGAGCAGTTTTTCCCGAGCTCTGGTGTTCTTAATGTTGTCACCACACACTCAATTCCTTCATGTTCCTTCAGTTGGGTCTTCTCATGTTGCATCCATCGAGACTAGCCACCGTCATTGAGCGCTCTTGACCTTAATTGGCCCTCAAAGAACGGGTTCATGCAAAAGGTGTCCGAGCAGCAACAGCAGTAGATAGTTTAGACCGCAGAACAGCAGTAGATCGCGACAGCAGCAACAGCAGTAGCTAGTAGTGCCAGTCTGTGGTGAAGATGAGGCTGGTGATGGTGATAATAATCATGATGTTGACGATGGCCGTGTGTGCGGATGCGCTAGTCTGTGATTACAGGGATGATATTGACGGTGGCGAAGTGGACGTTATCACCCGCTCATCCCCCCCCCCCCGCACCAACCACCCGCCCTGAGACGCGAAGGCCCTGAAAACACGGAAAACGCACGACAGAAATCCATGCGCTAGCACGAACAAGCCTCACTGGAGACCGAGTGTGCACTGGTGGTATTTACACATGGCCTAAGTTCTGCTCAGTTTATGACAAACTGATCTACTGAATCTCCGCGAGGCGCAGCGACAATCCATCGAAGCTTAGAACAAGGCGACGGGTTCGATCAGCTTTGCACTTGTGCCCTGAGTTTGGTGGCAGCGCATGAGCTTTGCACACGGGCAGACCATAGGAGTTTAGGGCTCAAAAGTTGCAGCAGCATTGTGTGCCGTACGCTGCTCAAGGCCCCGGCCCCAACCAGGTTGTGTTATCAGTCACCTAAGCCTGTGACTGCCTTCCTCCCAAAATCTTGGTTCGAATCAGTAAACGGATGAATCGGTGTTCAATTGGCTAGATTATCAGACACTCACAGATACTTTTGCACCCACGAGCACCCACGTGCACGTGGACACGCATGTGTTGCGCACGCACATGCGCGGTAACGCTCACGCCCAGACTCACGCCCACACTCGTGCCAACACTCATGCCCACCCTCCCTCTCTCCCTCCCTCCCTCCCTCCCCTCCCTCCCTCCCTCCCGTCCTCCCTCACTCTGTCTGTTAAATGACACTACCCTTGCATGTTCCCGAGTGAACATGATGCACTATCGAATGCTACAATGCCGACTGGCATTCTTACTCTCTCACTCTCTCACTCTCACACTCTCTCACTCTCTCACTCTCTCACTCTCTCACTCTCTCACTCTCTCACTCTCTCACTCTTTCACTCTCTCACTCTCTCACTCTCTCACTCTCACTCTC
>CAJNDV010021446.1:106805-151443 GCA_905221635.1 Symbiodinium sp. CCMP2456
GTAGTAGTAGTAGTAGTAGTAGTAGTAGTAGTAGTAGTAGTAGTAATAGTAGTAGTAGTTGTTGTTGTTGTCGTTGTCGTTGTTGTTGTTGTTGTTGTTGTAGTTGTAGTTGTAGTTGTAGTTGTAGTAGATGGTGAGAATGATGATGATGATGCTGATGCTGATGCTGATGATCATAATGTTGATGCTCCTGATTACGATGATTTTGGTAAGTACGGTGATAATGATGTTGATGTTGCTGCTTGTTCATGCAGGGAAGATGATAGCTATGATGATAACACTGACAATGTTGCTCCCTGCTGCTGTTGTTTTCCTGTTACTTGTCAGACGCCCCCATCAGAAAAGTCACGCTTTCGGGGGCTTTCCAAGCAAAACCTTCAAAATGAACGCAAAACTGAAGCAAAACACACGATGACCACGGTGTTTGCGACAATATCGCAAAAGCCACACCAAAATGAAAAAACACGAAAAGCATGAACAACAACGTGCAAATTATCCTCTTATTCACGAAAACCACACACAACTCGAGGCTTACAGGCTCTTGACCAACAAAACCTCAAAACAAAAAACACACCCTCCGCGGCGCCAGACACAACAACTACTTTGTTTTTGTTGGCTGTTGTTGTTGTTGTCGTCATTGTTTTTTGTTTGTCTTTTTGTTTGATTGTTCGTTTTGTTTGTTTGTTGGTTTTTGTATTTGTGTGGTGTTTGATTGTTGTCTGATGTTTGATTGTTGGTGCTGGTGCTGTTGCTGCAGTTGCTGCGCTGGTTGAAGGTGTGTTGAGCTGGCGGGACCACGTGGTGCCCTGTTGTGTTGGTGTTGCTTGTCTCGCCATGTTCCGGTTCATGTGTAACAAAATTCAATGTTGCGCGGGCATGAGCCCAAAAGGCTTCGCTTCGTATGAGCACGGGACGGCTCAAGGAAAGGTGTCCAAACTGTTGTTGTCAGATCTCTTCCTCGAAAGAATCCCTTAGCAGTTCAGGTTACGGTTAGGGATATGGGATTGCATGGCCAGCCTTAACACCCATCATGGCACTAAGCCACAAACTGAGCTAATGTGTGACTTCACTGACCTCAACTAGCTGTGAAGACCATGTTGCAAGGGCAAAGCCCGGCAGCTCAAATCCGACACTAAAGCCCCGGAGTAATCCCAAACAGCACAACTCCGAATGCCCAAACTGTCCAAGTCCAAATGAAAGGCACAACGTTTAATCCATTCACGTTTGCCTGTGGAGGATCGTGCAGAAGTGCCCCTGGACCCAGAGCGCTTCGCCAGCACCGAGGCGGATTGTGTTCCACTTGTAGTAGTAGTATGACGGAGGCTGAATTATGAGAAAACTAGGGGTTTCTGCGAAAGGAAGTTTCCGGATAACTTTACCGGGGAGACCAAAAGATGAATAATCTGTGTTTGTTGCTTGAATGCTTGAATGGTATGCTGAATTGCCGGAACTGCAAAAGGAACAAAAAACACTCCAGCCGCTAAAAGCACTGCAGCCGCTGGCTGAGTGTCAGGCGATTCCCAGGCGAGACGGCGTCACCGAATCAAACTGCCAACTTCATATGATCGTTGTGAGATGTTTATAGTTTATACAACCATATGCCATGTGGCAATTGTCCAAGTGTGCATATGTAGACAGGAACGGGCCCCATTGACAATGGGCTGAGAGGAGTTACAAGATATTGATATTTTGGCCTTACATCCCGGAAACCACTCTTTGTGTAGGCTTCGTGTCTCATAGGTTGGCGGGCTATGCGAAGCTGAAATCCTGACCCCTCAAGCAGCAAGTGAAGCTTTTCAGCTCACCGGCTCCCCACTTTCGACAGGAAATCAGAGAGATCACGGAGGACATGTGTTGAAGTTAACGTCCTTTTTGCACCGGCCTTTATACGTTTCGGAACCTTCAGTGTTGCAGATCTTTTCATGGTTGGAGTCTTTCGGAACAAGGATCGCCATCGGAATATATGGGGGTGTCAGCAGATCTGTTTAACCTCTCACCGAAACGAAGCAGAGTCTAGCAGCTTGCGATTGGATTGCAGTACTCAGTCGGGTTGTAACTTCAGTTGAAAGGTTCAATTTCAATCAGCTGCCGGAGTGGCATGCTACACAGTCATCTCCGAAGGCCACGGCTTCTTGCCGCAACTTGCTGACCTATTGGGTCATTCGTTTGATGTTCGGGATCGTCGATCTGGGCCATGTGCTACCGGATGCTGCCGCAACAGACCTTCTCCAGGAGATGTGGCCGAAAACATCGAGCCTTCCTGCTCGGAGTCCACAATAAGAGCCCACGTTTGAGGATCCTTCGCAGCCAACATCTCCTTCTTGACAGGCACCAAACTCGCAAAAATTCTTGGCAGCACTGCCATTCAGAAATTCAGATCAACTCCGTGACAGACTTGACTTCGAACTTTCAAGGCTCATGCCTCTCTAGACCACGACAGTACCCTTTGTCCAGCATGCTCGGCTTGGAATCATTGAACATTGTTTCATGCTCGAAAAGAAGGATCGGAGCATGGCAACAGCACACAACGGAGCCCACATGCACCTGACAATGATGCCATCGATTTGAGATGATGCCATCTCGAGCCGCATTCTCTGAAGCTGGTTGAAGAGCTGTGGCAGGAGGAGGCCATGGCTGCATCTGCCAAAGTAATGCTGCAGGCCTCTCGGGGTTTGGCATCTTCTCAGGACATGTTTTGTGTGTGCGAGTAAATGTGTGTGTGTGTGTGTGTGGGTTTGAAGGCTGGGGCATCTGTCTGGTATTTGGACAGTCGGCACACACCAGAGTTTGCAAAGCTTGGATGTACAAGGCAATGCTACCCACAATCCACCGGTGACTCCGAGTTTCATGACGATTTCTTGACGGCCTGAGCCCTGACCCACAAGGTACGGTGGGAGGTATACGCTGCCAGATACTGCTGAAATAACATTCGCGGAGTTTGTGGTAGTCAGCTATAGCCAGAGCTGAGTTTGTGGTAGTCAGCTCTGGCTTTTTGTGCTGCAGCCATTCAATGTATGCAACTGTAAGTTATCCCTCCCACCCTCCAAGCTGTCATCTTTGTATTGAAACTGACCTGACGTCACATGCCCGAGACCCGAAACCCCAGGAAGCACAAACCTTACGCCTCACGACTTCATCAATCACTCCCCCCGAATCCCGAATGCGCAAACAAGCCATCCCCCAGCCAGGTCGTCCGGTGGTTTGACGACCCCAGCCTCGAAGCGGAGCTTGGTCTCCACCTGTAGAAAGCTTCAATCGGCAGCCCGGCTCCCTTTCAGGTTGAAATTAGGCTTTGGAAGGACATTCGAAAGGAAGGATGGAGCATACAAGGGTATGTCAGAACTCGAAATGTCCTCTTCCCAACACCTATGGACGTCCGTTGTGGACGGCGCATGCTGCCAGACCTCCATGCATTATATGCAACGACATCCAGTGACCATTGTCTCGACATGAAGAGTCCAGGATTCCAGCATTCTCCTGAGAAGTTGGCCAACTTCACACATTCCCGTTACGCAGAACCTGGTAGTCTCTTGTTGAGTGTTTTTGAGTCGGCATGGCTCCTCAATCCCTGCGACACCCGATCGGATATCCAAATTGCCTTAGTTCGTAAACCCTGAATGTGCAAAGTGTGAGCGCTTCGAAGACACTGTGTTTGCGAATGGCTGTTGGTGCGGACAAGCGGAGCATGCCAAACGGAACGCAAAAAGCCGAAAAGCGAAAAGTCGAAAAGAGGCATTTGATAAAGAACTTTGTGCGAAAAGCCAGAAAACCCGAAAAGGCGAAACGTCGAAAAGTCAAGAAACAACAGCGAAAAGTCGAGAAGCACAGCAAACAACAAAAAGTCGAATAGCCACGAAGAGGCGAAAGGTGCAGCAAGACGCGAACATCGAATCGTACAGCCAAAAGTTAATTTCAAAAGTCGAAAAGTCAAAACCGCTAAAAGTCGAAAAGAACAGCGGAAGGCTACACGTCGACAAGTCAAAAAGTCGAAATATCGAAAGCGATCGAACACGTCAAAAATCCATAACCACCGAAGAAGGGGAAATCTCAACAAGTCTAATCAAACATCACCGAGACAAGCAGTTCCGGGGAGTTCGCCTAACCCCAAACCGAGGTCGGCCAAAAGCATTTATGTTTTGGATACTCATTTTCTTTGGATGATCCCGACATTGCTTCAAACTCAGCCAGGCTTGACACTTGGTGGTTCCCAGGCCCGGAACATAGGTCCGATTTGGTGCTGTCGGAAACATGAGATGCTCCAAAATCGATACAAGTTGCTGTTAAGGGTTCCTGAAACCAGAAGGTTTCGTTTGTTTCAGGTGTTCCGAGGATGCCCAGAATCATCAACAATCAGATGAAATTTCGCGTGCGCAAGATTCTTGGCTGGCTCCTTATACCCGCAAAACAAATCGAAATGCCTTTTTCTTGCTCACTCTTTGGTGCTTTCGGGCACACGAAGTGATGCAAAGTCATTGATACTTGAAAAATGCACCCAAATACGGATGGCTCCATTCGTTTTTGGTTGAGAATACCAAATCACTGAAATTTGCGAGTCTGCGGTTCTCAAGCCTGTTGAAAATCAGACGAATCCCCAAACCGAGCCATAGAGAACTGCGCATGTTTCTGCGCCTTCTGGATGCTTTGAAAAAACCAAGATGAAAAACGCAGTTGGGCGGCTGCTAAGACCCGAAACACACCAAAATTCCATTTGTTTCAGCTACTTTTTCTTGTTTGTTGGAAAACTCAAAATCGTCAAATAGCACTGAAAGAGCACACTTGAAGAGTTCGCCTAATCCGAAAACTCAGCAAAACCATCCATGTTTTGGCTACTTGTTGGTGGCTTGGGCGGAACCCGAAATGGTTTGATATTCAGCAAAGTTTGCCATTAAGTTCGATTCTGCTGAAAGTTACTGCCACAACGAGTGACAGTACAACTACGACCACTGCCGACTGCTACTCGTTCTACTGCCTCAGGCCTAGCCGGTAGCCCTCGGCCCACCTGCATTTTCACATACTTTTTCCACAACCAGCCCTGGCTTACTGAAGCCCTATCATTCCCAACATCTTGGCCTACCTACCCCCGGTCTTGCCCTGGGGTTGCCGCTGGCCTAGGGTACAGATTTGTGCGAAACCTGAAAATTACGACGAAACCCGACAAATACCGAACGTTCGAAAAGCTCAGAGAATGTGAAAAGCCGAAACAACACAGAAAAGTGCGAAAACGCAGAAAACCTTCGAAAAGCAGAAAAGCCAGCGCAGACAAACGAGAAAAGTCGAAAAGCCCGAAAAGCACTAACAAATGCGAAAAGCACAGGAACACGCGAGAAGTCGACAAGTTGAAAAGTCAGACTTCGGTTCTCCGCTTATCGAAACCAAAGCCTGCTTGCATACTTAGCGAAGACACGGACATCCCCAAAACCATCAGGAAGAATTGTTCCAAGGTTCATTCTCACGGCCCCTGCCTGGGGGCCGGTCATGGCGTGCATTGCAGCAGCTGCTCATGCGGGCTTCGGATTCAAGCTATAGACTGCGAATGCCGCAACTGCTTTGGAATTTCGGCCTTTGGAGTTGGTGAAGAGCATGAGTGCCGGAAACGCATTGATTCCTTCGCATGCATGGTTTTGCAATCATCAAGGTTGTGTTGTTTTTTGAAGCGGCCTTACGTACCTGCCACTCAGCATGGATTAAAACAGTGGTGCGAGAGCCCCACACACACACACCCATACACCACCCCGCAACCACACCCATATACGTCCACAGCCACCCACAGCCACCCACAGCCACCCCCAGCCACCCACACTCACCGTAACAACCCATACCCACCCCACCCACCCATACCCATTCATGCACATCAAAATCCACACACGCCGTCGTAACACCAACACGGCAGGCAGGAGGCACAAGCAGGCACAGGCAGACGGTCGCCAACGAGTAGATCTTCAGCTTTGTTGTTGCGGGACTGAAGTTGCCAGCCCGCGGAGCTCGCCTGCTTGGTGCACGATTCCATGGCATTGGCCAACGAAGCCCGCTGGTACCCAAATCATTGGCACAGATACATACAGTCATAGTCACGTTCAAACGCAAGAGCGCGTTCCTTTCGATAATT
This sequence comes from Symbiodinium sp. CCMP2456, assembly GCA_905221635.1. NCBI lineage: Eukaryota > Dinophyceae > Suessiales > Symbiodiniaceae > Symbiodinium > Symbiodinium sp. CCMP2456. The sequence goes on from CAJNDV010021446.1 coordinate 112,912, forward strand.
TCAGTTGTTTAAGGTTTCATTCTTGCAGCTTCTCGGCTGCAGCATTTATTGCTTGAGATGTTGGTTCATACAATATGGGGCAGATGGGCTTTTGTCCGGGTTGTTAAGTTGTTGGTGCTGTCAGTGTCATATGTGCTTGGCCTTGGCTGGCATTCTTCGACTCTCTTTGCAGCTGATTCTTTATGCTTAAGTCAGAGCCGACAAGAGTACCTATTTCAGCTTGGAGCCGGAAGCCCAACATCCCAAAACCTCTGTGCCGCGCGGATTTGAGACAGCGGGGGCCAGGATCCGGAGAGCTGGCAGTTGGGGTTTGGGGCGCTCAGACAAGAGAAGCCCGTAGCAAGAGTGCCAATCCGGAGCGATTGAAGTAAACCATGAACACGCAGACACGTTGTTCACCCAATGTTTGCTGTGCCACATGACTCACTCTATTCTACTGTTAAGCCTGGGGGGCTTGTCTTTCTGCATGCAGCGTGTGCGTTATAAGTAATAAGGACCCTGAAGACTTCTAGAATCAGTCAGAGCTCACAAACCCCGCTTGACCGGGCCCTCCAGTGTCCCAGCGCAAGATTGGCCTACGAAACATGCATGGCTCCCAGAAATTCGCAAACCGCCGCAGCATGCCTGAGAGGGGCTTCCGGAGAACAGCTTCCAGTAGTCGCTCCAGTTGAAGTTCCCCCGGTCGAAATCTTAGCCCCCAAAGTAATGCAGCAACTAACGCGAAACCAAAGTTTGCTGTGATCCAGCCGGCCGGGCTCGGCTGGAGTTACGGAAGTTTCGAGATGTGGGTCGGTGCATTGAATCTAGGGTTTGGATGCCTTGAGCCCGGCTCAGCTGGAAACCCCTGCAGGAAGCATCCTCTCCGACATGGAAAGCATTCCATTCCAGGTCTGTGGCGATTTTGAAGCTCAGAAGTTCTCTAAGAAGTTTTCCAAACAGAAGATGAAAGGATCCAACTTCGGTCTCCCAAAGCAAGCCGAAAGCTCAGGTCCTTAAATGCTCACTCGTCCTGCATTTCGGTTTGACATACAACACCAGCAAGCCCGAAACATTGAGACTTGAGCCATCATCCAACGCGGATTCCGCATCCTTCACACCATCTCTGATGCAAAATGAGAACTAAAGCTTCAAAATTGCTTCAAGGGTTCGTGGAGAGCCGGGCAAAGGGAGCCTCAGCGTCGGCGGCTGAGTATGGACATCGGGGCAGTGGTTGTCGGGCTTGGGGAGTCAGGGTTCTTTTTGCAGCGCAGATACCTTGGAACCAAGCGCAGCAGACTTGCTCATCTTCTTCGAGATCCCTTACTCCTACGTAGAGGTTGGAGGCAAGTTGGGTTCGAAGTTTCGTGCTTCCGCTTTGAAGGCTCGATTGCGCAACAACCATTGGTAGCTGCTGCACATCCCTCCTGAATTCTCCTTCCACGAAGCTTTCCAGAGTTCTTATACTTGTCCCAAAACTGATCGGCTTACTTGTCCTTGTCATTTGAACGCATGTTCAAACCTTATGAGGCCTTAGTTCTGTGCTGCCAACAAGGCGTCGTTGGGTGGAGCGGCTAGGCTTCATACCTTCCGCACTGCCTGTGAGAGCAGACATTTTGCAAGGAATTCGTCTTGGCATGGGAGCATCCTTTCGAGTGGGTCGAAGTGTCCTATCTTGATGTCTAAGGTCCGAAGCGCGGTCTGGAGACGGGACGTGAGCTTCTGTGTTTTAGAGTCTCCGGCTGTGACTGCCCTGGTGTTGCAAAGCTTTCAGTACTCGTGTAGTCTTGTTCGACCCTTTCTTGTGCTTGTGGTTCTTGTTGTTGTCAATATCTGCTGTGCCTGATTGGCAAGAGCGGGGTTCTTGAGACCTGCTTCCGCTGAGCTGCATGGGACATTTGTGTGCAACGGTTGCTTGTGTATGTGCAGCCTCCTAGCCCGAGAATGCCTGAGTTCGAGACCGAGGACTTGCAGTATCAGAGCCCCGAGCGATAGACAGAAGAGGACATAACGAACTGTAGGACCGGAAGACCGGCACCCCTTGCACTATGACGTTTAGTTTAGCTTCTTGCACGGATCTATCCTCTCAGACTCTGCCGTCTCTGTCAAGACACTTGTGCAAGCAGCTGCCCGTAAAGGATCTGTCTTTCACAGGACTTAGTTGGTTGCGGGTGCATTGAAAACAGTAGTCATTCACACCGCCCTGAGCACCTTGATACTTGAGCGAACTACCACGCGAGCAACCGTTCACTCCTGATGGAACCCAATGTTTCCGATTGCGACAAAAGCTTCGACTGGCTAGAGTTCAGGGAGTATCTGCTTTTCGAGGTCTTTAAATTACATGGTCTGGTGTTGATGGGCTGTGCTTGAGATGCCTGGCCAACGCATGGCAATCCCACGGTCGAGTTTATGAATTTATGGCCAAAGAGACACATGTAGGAGCCATTATGTGGTCGGGGTGTGTGAACCTGTATCAAAGGTGCAAAGTTCCGGGGGTTCGCACCCAACTCTTCAGCGAGCGGCCCTTGCAGGGTGTATGGAAGAAGAATGAGTATATAAGGGCCGGGGGTCGGAAACCTGGGCATCAACTTCAGAATCTGTGGCCTGCTCTCACCTCGTTTGCATTTTTGATGGATTGCTTGCAAGCAAAGCCGTTCGTCAAGTTGCTTGCAGCGGGCGTGCCGCGACCGCCACCACTGACAAGCACTCATTTATGAAACAGGCACCTTTGAGGCTGGGTAAGGGGAGTTGGTCTGCAATGTTGAGGTGTCTCTGATCACTTTCTGAGACACACCACGGATTCTGGGTTCATGCAATTAAAAACAATTTCAAGAACTAGGTCCGGTGATCCAAGCTGCACGATCCGGCACTCTCGGGGGTCATTTGTTGAAGTGGCGCTGGAGCTCATGCAGCCTCGGGCAGACACTCGGAACCATTTTGATATTTTCACTGTATCTCTTCGAGCGTCCTGACATAGATGTCACAGTGGTTGCTACAACTCGCCGCAATACTGCCACGAATCGGCTTTCGCACGACCCTTCTCAGCACGACCACATTCTGCACATGGCTTTCTGAACGCATCGCAGCATGAACTCCAAACCTCATGTGCCTTAGCATGCATCTGATTCCCTGGGTGTTTGTCAGATATTGAGTGTCTGCCAATGTACAAACAGCGGTTGATGGCTATCTCACGTACAGGTTGCTTGCCGTCCCGGGATCCGTGCTTCTTTCCAGCGAAGCGAATGGTGCAAGATTCACTCGCTCAAGCTACGAGTTTGTTGTGCCACTATCCTGAAATGGAAACAACAGGGAAACAAGATATTTCCAGCTCTATGCCCTGCAATCCCTGAAACCCAGACTTGAAGATCCCTTGCCTGGCAACCTCCTCCCCCGCACTCCATATCGCACTGCATATCCCGCACGTCTTAGGCCATGCTTATGACAATCAAAGCCCGAAGCGCTATATTGCAAACCCCGAACTCAAGACTCAAAGTGATTTTAACTGCTGAAGATGCCGCTGTGCCGCCTGTGCCACAGAACTATTCACCCGTCAAGGGGCTACAATCGTTTTGCATTTTCCTCTAGGTGTGATGCCACGATGCATGGCAATGTGCCTGATGTATCATGGATCCGAACCATGTGACTTTGAAGTGGGGTGCAGAACTACGCCGCTGTCGCGAAATATCGATCATGTTGGAGGAGGAGAGGCTCGAAACAGCAGCACGGATCCTGGGATTCGCCCCAAGCAAAGGACTTTCCCGGCTTTAGGGCGTACGTGCGATTTGGACTGTGAGGATTGATTGTGTGGGCTTGATACTGCTGGAAGCTTAAAGCCTCAGAGGATCGAAAGGTAGTGAAGTAGGATTGATGCTTGCTAAACACATTCACAGGTGATTCTGCATGCCATATTGGTTGTAGCCTGAGTTACACGACCTTTTGATCACGGGATATTGCAGGCTCATGGCACATGAACCACTTTCTAAGAGGTTCGACGGAATCATTCTGCTCAGGGTACGTATGTTCCAACGACCTCAGATGAAGACATGGGGGCATGATGTGAGCGGGAAGTCCTGGAGCGTGCTTGCGAACCGGTTCATGTAGAACTGTCCACGTGCAGCTGCAGTGCAGCTGCTCGGTTTTATCCGGATTCTGAGAATCATGTGTGTAGTCATGGGAGTTTTGGCTACCAACCTACGAAGGTCTGACTGTGGGATGTATGATTGGTGTAGTCGGTCATCACACATGAACCAGCCTTGATGCAGCTTCTTAACCTGTGCTTTAATTTTCCGAGTTCCGGTCGTGCCGTAGAATCTCCAGCCTACAGTTTCCCGCGCAAACCCGAACCATCTGAACTAAAAGTCTGACTAGTACTTCTGAAAAGCAACCATCAGCGTTTACAGGCTTGGGCCTGGAGCTTTTTGCGCGCACAGAAGACGATAGAACTCTGGAGAGGCCATGCGATACTCGTGGATTCGAGGCTGAGGGAGTCGCAGGCTGCAGGTGGACATTTCTCGGGGATTCAGCAGGAACTGCCGGGCCTTCAACTTTTTCGCTGCACTCATTGCTTCGCAGAAAGTCAGCGTGACGTTCTGGGCAGGAATGCTCAAGGTAGGTTTTGTTTTGTAGAACATCGTGACTCTCTGACTCCTAATCGCACTCCAAGGATAGCCGGTTTTGAGGCAGGTATGCCGGGGCTTGAACTTTGTCGACTTTCTTTTACCTGACGACTTAACCCCAGCACTGTTGCTTAGATTAGACTCGGACTGATTTCACAGTGTCAGGCTGTAGAGTAGTAGTATTGCAGTGCCAGGGCTGTATTGGCTGCCCAAGACCGAAAGTTTCATGCTTGCATCGGTGAGCAGCTGCAACAGGCTTGCACAAGCGTTGCCATGCAGTGGCTCACAGGAGTTTCAGGTGAGCCACATGTCACTGATAGCCACAGTACAACACGCACAGCTCAGAAAGCCAAAACCTCCAAACTGGACAAGAAGCGCTCTCCCGCGGCAGAACTTAACAATCTGCACAATCCTAGCCGATCCCGACTCGAGCCCAACATACACATCCTCAGACCTTAGCTCAAGTCCGGAACACCCACAAGAAAATAGATGCAGGCAGCAACAGATCCTTGAGACACAGAGCCAAGCTTCTTCTTCTTCCCATGTGACGAAGTGCTGTTGCGTGATGCGTTCTTCAGCATGAGCCCCAGCATTGCCCACGAAGGGGTTATGACTGACACTATCAGTCAGGTTCAACGCTTCGGACTTTGGGAATGAGGACTTGGTGTTAAAGGAGTTGAAACTCTCCCCTGCCATGGGTTGAACTTTTCTACCTGGACTTGTCGCTGCCAGTCTTTGTACCAGCACTGCCTCTCGAATTTCAGCATATGAATGGCTCTTAGACTCAGACACGATTCATGCGTTCATTTTCAGCAAGAAGAGCAGGTTTACGGAGCTGGTGGTTAGGGCTCAGATTTGAAGTGGTTCGCTTTTGGGGACTTGGCAACATTACTGCTTTAAGCTTTAAGTTTCGTGGAGTCGTGGTCTTGCCCCGAGTCTTCGTGCTTGTGCAGCGGCTCGGCCAGTCGCTGCAGGAATCTAAACAAGCTCAACAAGTCTTTCTTCTTCGCCCATGTGCATGTTGCAGTCCCCTTCATAAACATCTCAAACATAGGTCCAACTTTTACAATATCGTGAGAGGGAAATCAGGCCACCGCATGCAGTCGGGAGAGGGGTACAGTACATCTTCGGTTGCCGACCGGGCAGTTGGAGAACGCGCGCGAGGAGCTTCCGCAGCTCATACATGCGACATTGAATATTCCTTGCCAGAAGACTCAACGGAGCTTTGGTGACAGGGACTGGCAGTCGAGCTTTGGCACGTTGTTGGGGAACATGCGCATACAATTCCCGGATTTGCTGGAGGAGAAGGGGACAGCAGTCAGAGATCTGCCAAGATTGGTGTTGTTGTTTTCTTCTTTCAGGGATTGGTTTGGTGATGGACGCAGCCGGCCCTCCACACAGCAAGTGATTGCCTTTCGGGGAAGGGGTCGCCTCAGTTTTCCTAGATATCGCTGGCTTTTGTACGGCCGGACGACCTGATTCAATGAATTGCATCCAGCAGGCCGCGTAAGGTGTGGTGTCCTGGGGAGCCGAATTTGTAGCCCCAAGGGTTCAGGGATAACAGAGAGGCCTTCGGAAACCTGAATACTTAGACTCCAATGTAATTTAATAGCTTCGTGTGCAAACTGCAACCACCCAGCTTCAGGCATCGAACAGCCGTCCATCCACCGGCCGGAGCCAAAGACATCATGATGGACGGTTTGCATGTGTCGAGTCTTTTTCATAGATTCGTAGCTGTTTCAGCTGTAGCGGGTAGGGGCATGTTGGCGCAACCAGTAATTCTCCACATCTGCTTTATGCTATGTAAACGCTTGTTGATGAGGGCCGCTTCTGACTGGCAGCCATTGTTGCTCGGGCATGGTAATAAGTTACTGCCATAAAAATCCGTATCGCAAACCCCACATCCTGAGCTGCAATGGCTTGTGGAAGACATTCTACTCGCACAAACAGCTACAGCCGCGAGGGGCAATTCCCAGAAGGTTTCTCGCTTCCTTTTCCCGCGAGCCAGCAGCCGAGGTCAAAGAGGTCAAACTACTAAGCACAGTTCAAGTCGGTGAGTTGTTTGCGAGTACCCCGCAACAGTTCTTCGTCACGAGTCTCGCTTCGGAAGTCGGATCTGGCAAAAGTCTGACGGAATAGGGGACTCCCTCAAGCCTCAGCAGATTCTGGCCACGGGCTGAAGAATCTGATTGCGGAAGCCTTCGCATGCAGGGCTTTGCGAACAGGCGCAGAGTATTCGCAGCTGCTGTGCCGGGTGCGGCCCAGCGACAAGCCTGGCACAGTTGCCCCGACCTTGGCACTGTCTTCAGCTCTGCGGCCGGAGAGGGTCTATGCCAGTTTGCACGAACCTCTTAAGGCTCTTAAGGGTCCTTAAGCTAGGCTAGGCCTTGCTTGCTCGCGATGCTATGCCGTGCATACGGGGTTGTTTTTTTCACACCGGTTAATGCCGCCAAAGGCCGACTCAAGCCCCTCAACCCCGGAACAGCTCAACCTGCCATACCTTGGCTTCACTGAGGTGCATGTCTGCGAAAAAGAGGCACGGGTGGAGGCCGCTGTCATGAGTGATGGGGCTGAGCAGCGGGTGTCGACTCTCAGAACTGATGGTTAACCTCTACTCACCGAGATGCAACAATTCCATCCCATGGAGCCAGCAACCGCTCAAGCCAGCAGGGCTATTCGCTATGCGCCTATGAAGCCTCACTCCGAATTCTGTTTCGGATGATATGGAGCCAAAACCTCAACGCCTACATCTCGTGAACCCGGAGCCGAGCCAAAAAGCAGTAAGAAGTCAGGTGTCGCAAGGCAGTGCTGCGACAGTGCTCAACTTCGACAAGGTTCGCACACTGCTTTAGTTGTGAGGTTTCACCTGTAAACATGTGCAATTACCGGCTGTCCCAACATCGGTTCTGTGATTCCAGACCTGAGCTGTGGAGTTACCTTAGCGGCCACTGAATACCGATTCCGATTCCAGCTACAGGGCATAGCGCTTACTGAGGCTTACTGCTCTTGTTTTTTCGCGCATGTTGAAGAATCCGAGCAATTCAGGTACTGTTCTCCATCGCTGGGGGCACCCTAAAACCGCTGCCCCGACCATGTTCGAGAATCATGTCAATGCCTAGCTTACGGGATGCATACGGCAACATTCTTCTGGTTTGTCCTGAGCCCTGATAGGCTTGCACTCTGGTCCAGGGGCCCTAAACACCTGCCCGGGACAGGTGTATGCAGACAGGCGAGCCGAGGATCAGCAGGCAAACTGGTTCAGCTCGGCTTTCTGCTTTGGTCTCCGGAGTTGGGCTTGCAGATTTGAATGCAGTGTTTTCCCGATCGGGCTTCTGTTCGACGGGTGGTCGCTGTACTGGCAACTTGCACATCTAGCGAGCTTGCGCCTGTGGTTTGCCCAACGTAGTCTCCCAGACCCAAAGATCAATGCCTACGATAGATGGTCCATGTAAAGCTGTAGCATGCTTAGTTGCAGGGGGCAGGGATTGTGGACGTCTGCGAGTTTTCGATTCGTGGGGCAACCTCGGAACGGCGATTTCGTTTCAGCGGCCCTCCTTGCAAGATTCGGGTCCTTACAAGGGCATTACTGGAATATCGCAGCACTTCAAAACCCCTGCCTTGAAACCACATGCTGCCTAAGCTTCAAACCGACCCTTCGAAGCGAACACTTTGCATCCTGCGGCACCGAAAAGTTTGTATTGAAGTGCCAGCTGGTGAATGCGATGCATTCAACCGTTCCTAGATCTCACCATTAAGGTTCAAGATAGTTTCTTGCATCTTCGGGCTTCCTCGGTCAAGTTACCACTATCTAAGACATGGGAGTCTGTCAGGATTTTTTTCGCAGACTTCAACCTGCTGTGCTGTCCTGCCTCAGCTTCTTGGATTGGTCTGAGATGTTCGGAGTGCCTTCGTGACATACTGGTTACTCCCCTTGAGGCTTGGGTGTGTGTGGGCTTCGTTGGGCCTGGTATTGTGCAGTGTAAGAGCTTTGGATGTACGGTTGGTAGGCTTCTGACGAATGAATGATAGGCTTCTGACGAATGCTGCAGACTTCCCTCGTTTTTCTGTGGACCATTGTGCGAAAACACGCAAGTGTCCGCGGGACATAGACATAAACAGCAGAGGCTCACAAACCTGTGCTACTGCACCGTCAGGTGATAAATCCTTTGGACTGCCTAGCCTTGGGACCGAAGCACGTTTACCCTTCCCTAATAACCCAGCCCCTCTCATCCATAAATTTGTTTGCTTTGCAACCCAGTTCCGGAGCAAAGAATGAAGATAACTGGGGCTGGCTCTCACGTGTTGAGGCTTTATTTCGCAACGTGCCTGGAGTGTGTGTGCGTCTGGTTTTTGGGTTTCCTGGGCTTTCAACTCACGTTTAGCGGCTGCAAAGGCATCTGCATTGAGCTGAAACAGGGTTGCTAACGGGTTATCAGCAGGGAATGTTACTGCAAGGGCCTCCGACGTTACGTGAACAGCCCTTTTGAATCCGCGCGGTTCCAAGGCGGATCTTCGTGTACCATCTTGGCTCACGGAGGCACGTGGCCAGAACGACTGAGCTCTGAAGAGTTCCCTGGAGCATAAGGGGCCTAGACCTGCAAACTCTGGACTCAAGTAACTCAAGTAACAGTAAGAAGAGACGCGGCGCTCGTTCGGCGGTTTGCGGGTCAGGCTGAGGCCGGCTGGGCCGGGCCCTGGTTGGGCCCTTCACGCGCTCATCCTGTGAAGGTGATCGCCCCTACCCTAAACTCTAAACACTCTCTACCTATAGTAGTCAAACTTTAGTGGCGTTTATGGCCTTAAGACCCTTTTCGGCCTCTAACTCCGAAGTTTAGGGCTAAACTCCGAAGTTTAGGCCTAAACCCTGGGGCCTCCAAAATTCTGAAATTCAAGGCCGAAATTCCTATGTTAATGCTTTTTCGAATGTCTGTTTTAGATTGGCTGGGGGCGGATTTCCTGGGTTCCCCCTTTTCCAAGATGTGGCCCCCACTAAACACTAAACGCCCAAACTGAGAAGTTTAGGGCTAAACTTCGAAACCCAGTTTAGGGCTAAACTTCGAAACCCCTAAACGTTTATACCTAAACTTCGCCTAAACTTCGAGATCTACGGGCTTAAACTTGGGAGTTTAGCCAAGTTCAGGGGCCTAAAATTCGAAGTTTAGGCTTAAACTTCGAAGTTTAGGCCCCTCAACCTCGAAGTTGAGGCGTAAACTTTTAGGCCTAAACTTCGAAGTTTAGGCCGGTGTTTCGGCATAAACTTTGAAGTTCAAGCCTCAGCCGGCCTGAACACTGAGGTTTGTCAAAGTTTTAATAAGAACTCGATTTGATGGTTCTGGGGTGGGGTGGGGAAACGCCAAAGCTTTTTGTGTTTAGACAGCTTCAATTGAGAAGTTTGATCTTGGCGACTAGTTAGTGGTTGGAGTGGAATGTCATAGTCTGACGGCAGAGAAATGCAGGGGCTGTGTTTTCACATGAAAGCTTCTAAGGTTTAGCTGGCACAGTTACTTGCTTCGTTTAGAAGAAACTCAACTCTGGAAGACTACCGACGGTGACCAACGGACGTTTGCGGGTTTAGCTTGTGCAGCCACGTGCTCTGTTTATTACAAAGTCACTTGTGAAGGACCACGAACGGTGACGAACATACCACGATTTTAGGGTTTAGCTTGTAAGAAAGTCAATTGCGGAAGGCTACCGACGGTGATTAACGGGCGCCACTTTTAGGGTTTAGCTAGCACAGCTACTTGCTTGGTTTATGACAAAGTCACTGTGGAAGACTGCAGCCGGCGATTAACGGACAGCACTTTGTGGGTCTAGTTGGCACAGCCACGTTTTCGTTTATGACAAAGTCAATTGTGGAAGAAATCCGACGGTGATTAACAAGAGCCTCTTTCAAGGTTTAGCTGGCACAGTTACTTGCTTCGTTTAGACGAAAGTCAATTCTGGAAGACCTAACGGACGCCACTTTTCGGGTTTGGCTGGTGCAGCCTCGCGCTCCGACGGTGATTAACGGACGCCACTTTTAGGGTTTAGCTGGCATAGTTACTTGCTTCGTGTATGACAAAGTCAATTGTGGAAGACTACCGACGGTGACCAACGGACGTCATTTTTCGGGTTTTGTCCTTGTAACAAAGTCAATTGTGGAAACCCGCCGACGGTGACTAACAGAGGCCACTTCCAGGGTTTAACTTGCACTATTGCTTGGTTCGTTTATGACAAAATCAATTGTAGAAGGCCACGAACGGTGACCAACAGAGGCAACTTTTCGGGTTTAGCTTGCGAAGTTAAATGCTTGGTTTATAACGACAAATTGTGGATAGCTGCTTGCTTCGTGTATAACGGAAGCGGTGGTTGAGGTGGTGTCTGTCGTTGCCTGTCCTGTTACACTGCCGTTGTTGTGATTCCGAGTGAGTCAGAGGTATCAGGACATTGTATATGTGATGTCCACGAAGCGACAGCGTTAACGATATCTCGTATGTTCTGTATTAGATAGCTTTATATAGAATGCCGATGACCAACAGAGGCCACTTTTGGGTTTAGCTTGCACAGATACTTGGTTCGTTTATAACACGCCAGTTGTAGAAGGCCACAAACGGTGAACAACAAAAGCAACTTTTCGGGGTTAGCTTGTATAGCTGCTTACTTCGTTTATGAATTGGTCGTCACTTGCTTGTCTGGCTATTAAAGAAGTCAGTTGTGGAAGACTACCGACGGTGACGACTATATGACGATTTTAGAGTTTTGCTTGGACAGGAACTTCTGTTGTCATAGACTCAAGGTTTAACTTGGACAGGGTAGCATTTGTTTAAGCTTAAATGAGCTGTGTGGGAAATATGAAACCTTGTATTTTCTTAATGAGATGGGATTCTTTAGGCGGGTGGGTTTTTTTCGATATCCGAGATGGCTTGCTCGACTAGAAACTGCTGTCTCCGGAGCTGCTGAACCCTCAACTCAAAACCCTAAACCCTAAACCATTTCGGGCTTGCGGTGAACTTCTTGCCGTCTCCGCGCGTCCTCGTCCCAGCCCTCCCGGGCTTACACAGAGTTCGAATCACTTCAGTCCCCAAACTAGTGGCAAGCTCTCTACCCAACAGCCGAAGCTACTTCTTCCAGGCCGAGACTTCACATGTCTCAGGCTGAAGTCTGAAGCCCTCGAATCTTTTTCGACCTCAAACTTCAAGAGCTTTTCTGGAAGGCCCGCAGAGTGGAAAATCCTATGCCCTCTCCGGACTCTTCACGCCCGCTCCCGAGTGTGAACATTTTCTTGGAGGGAGGGTTGAGCTTGTAAAGGGTTCAAGTTTTCGGTTCGGATTAATTTCTAGACCTCAGGTCTTCAAGCTTCGGGCATCAAAGACGGACTAGGACTTGCAGCAGGTATTTTGTGCTTGGATGGAGGAGTCTCGGGGAGAAGTTGACATAGATTGCTCTTCCTTTGGCACGTGCTAGTCCGATCGACGGCGACTGCGACTGCGAGGAGCGTGCAGTTGCCGCTGTTGCTGCTTGCTGGTACATGCAATTGTACTTTACGAGTACAAGAGCGAAACCTGGCACCAGTACTGGTGTGAGATGAACCTGCCAGCCCGGCCCGCCCTACCCTGCCCGCCGTGGACACCCTCGTTCGCCATCGCCATCCCCATCCTCATCGATCATGCTCATCCTTAGCATCATCGTCATCAAGAGCAGCATTCGTCAGGGACAGCATCCTGATCCTTATCCTCATTCTGATGCTGATCCTGATCCTGATCCCCGCCTCACCCTCACCCTCAAGCTCGACCCCCAGCCCGATCTCAACCTCTCGCCCTTAGCCTCACCCTCCTCCTCCTCCTCCTCGACCCCCACGACCTCAACCTCACCCTCTGTCTCTCGCCCTGAGCCGCCTCCTCCTCCTCCTCCTCCTGCTCATCTTCTTCTTCTTCCTCCTCCTCCTCCTCATCATCCTCATGTCCTCGGCCTTCTCCTCATCATCACCCTCATCCTCCTCAGCAACATCATCATCATTATCATCATCATCATCATCATCATCATCATCATGCCCATCTTCATCATCACCAACAGCATCATTTCATCATCATCGCCATCACCCCCACCCTGACCATCATCATCATGTTCACCGTCATCATGCTCATCATCATTGTCATCACCATCATCATGAGCATCACCGCCATGATCATAGCGTCATCGTATTTTTGTTCCTAATCATCTTCATCCTCCTCGCCACCATGTTCATCATCATCATCCTCACCATGGTCTTCATGTTCACCATGATCTTCCTGAGCATCATCAACATCACCAGCATGATCATCAACATCATATTAATTTGGTTCTGCGTCATCTTCATCCTCGGCATCTCCTTCCGTCGTCATCCTCGTCATGATCTTCATGTTCATCAGGATCTTCATTATCATAATCAACATCACGGCCATCTTGACATTGTGAACATCATGATCATCACTGTCATCATGTGCTGCACCATCCTCATCCTCATTTTCATCGTCATCGACATCGTAGCCTTTACCTTTATCAGCCTCGTCAACAGCATCCGTCACCATCACCTTGTTAGCCCGTTTCATCATCTTCACCATCATCTTTTTATCATCTTCAGCAAAATTGCGTTATCATCACAATCAGGTTCATCAAAGCAAGCCCTGAGATGCTTTGTACGACGATTCTGATCTGCCATGGCTCGTTCCCGAGACACATCTCAAATCTGTGTTTCGTATCATGTTGACATGTTGCGACATGTTTGTTTCGTATGCATCGTTGTCAACGTTGTAGTATCTTCTCATTGCTGATTAAGGTCGGGTGAGCTCCATGGCATTGCTCCACGTGCAATCCAAAGCATCACGGAGGCCGTTCTGCATCTATTCCAAACGGCGGTCCCCGCTCATGTTTGTTTTCGCAGCGTGAGGGTTGACCATTGCGTGCTGATGGAAAAGGGTTCACTCACTCATCTCCGCAAGTCTCCGAGCCGGACCCTGGAAGCTTGGAAGCAACAGCCACAGGCCTCAATTTTCCTTTTCCTTGTTTCCACACCGAAGATTTCAATGGAACTCTGCAAGATCTTCGCATAGGATGACTCTTTGCCCTAACGGGCCAGTTTCTGATGATCCAGCAGGTATGCCTAAGTGCTCTGCTTCTAGGCATGCTGCCATGCTTGCCATGTCGAAAGGTGATTCTGTGGCACTTAAACAGCTACGGGCTGTCTGTCACTTGTTCAACGCGGGCTGTTGATGAGCTGGTCGGCCAAGCACACCTTGGGCCGAATATCTAGCCGTGGGTCTAAACGGACATTGAGGCTTTCAGTCGACATAAGATCTTCTTCACTTTGAACTGCGAAACCTTTCAGACACCATCTTTCAACTTTGGGCAACCTGAACTTCCTAAGAGCACTCGATTTGGAAGCCCGACAAATGGGGCACACGCCGACCAGGAGATGGAACGAATGGGAGACCTTGCTCCGACTGCTGACCCCTCAGCAGACCTACCACGGTTCAGAGGAACAGGTCTGGTTCAGCACTCCTGATCGAAAGGCACAAAGAAGCTTGGGGATCATTTCGCCATTGGAGCTTCGTGCAACGCCTACTTACCTTGAAGAACGCCTGCCCTCTTCACAATCCAATCCAAACTTTATGTTGGTACATTTGTGGTAACACATTCAAGTGTCTCTTTAGGTAGAGGCATCCTTCTTCGAGCTGCAGCAGGACGCCAGAACAGAGCACAGGGTGGCAAGAGTTTGGGTGATCACATCGGTTTCCTATATTTGTAGTCAGTACTGGTAGTAGCAGTAGTGGCAGTTGTAGCTGTAGAAGCAGTAGTAGCTGGTCGTTCTAGTAGTCGTACTGGTAGGGTAGATCACCCTCGTTTGCCCCGCTTCCTCTGTCGCTCAGTTTTGCATCCATGCTGCCAACCCATCCATTGGCCAGTGTATCCATGCCCAAACCATGATAACGTCCATGCTACCAACCCATCCATTGGCCAGTGCATCCATGCCCAAACCATGATGAAGTACCGGTCCATCTGTTGGCCAGTGCATCCATGCCCAAGCCAGAATCTACCAACCCATCCATTGGCCAGTGCATCCATGCCCAAGCCATGATAGCATCCATGCTGCCAACCCATCCATTGGCCAGTGTATCCATGCTCAAACCGTGATAACGTCCATGCTACCAACCCATCCATTGGCCAGTACATCCATGCCCAATCCATTGGCAAGTGCATCCATGCTGAAACCATGTATCAACACAGGCTTTTGCGAAGAAACATGGTTTTGTTTTGCAGGTTTTGCTGTGCATATCATCAGAACGGTAACGCCACGTTGAACAATGCTAACATGCGAAAGGATTCGGCCCTGCCATGCGTGTCCAACATTGTTCGAAGCCGGGATGAAAGAACACATTGTGCAGGACCTGGCCTTAAGCCTCCATCCCGTCCTGCCGTTGTACTTCCCTGTCAAAATCAAGGAATTTGGCCGTGCAAAAACATCGAGTTTGTTGCGTTCTTTTGCTCCGCATATCATCATAATGGGGACGCCATGTTCAACGATGCTAACATGCGAAAGTATGAGCGCTGCCATGCCTTTTGCACTTTGTTCGAAGACAAACTGGGGCAAACGACAGTGAACCACCGTAGTAGTAGTAGTAGTAGTAGTAGTAGTAGTAGTAGTAGTGGTTGTAGTAGTAGTTGTAGTAGTAGTAGTAGTAGTAGTAGTAGTAGGTGTTGGTACGAGAATTGGTACGGGTACTACTGCCAGCATCGGTAGGAGGAGGGTAGCAGGGGTAGCAAGAGTAGTAGAGTAGCAGAGTAGCACGAGTCGGAGTCGAAGCTTCAGCCGGCATCAGAGTCGGAGTGGTCGGTCGTAAGTGGTGAGAGCAAGTATGGGACCTTTCATGCCTTATCCCGACAGTCAGGATGCAGCTTGCGACCTGCTGCAGAGTGGTGCACCCCGAGTGGCCTGGACATTCTGCTTCGGGGCGCTTTAGGGTTGTTTGTTGTGTTTAGGTGTTTGAGGCCTGTTGGGAAGGATGTTGGGTTGTTGGGTTTTCTGACCTGCTGCCCTTTTTAGGGGTGAAAGACGGGACTGCAGGGCATACAACTGAAACCTGGTCGTTTATTGTTTTTGTGCTTGAAGGACTGCAGTATGATTCTGAGAATGCATTGGGTTTACAGGACCAGAGTTTTAGCCCATCTGCTAACTTCGCTGGAAATCTCAGACTCTAACCTCACAGTGCGCATGGCCTGAACCTGAAGACTCAGCGCACCCCTAAATTCATTGTTTACCTCTTGCGGGCATCTGTCTCTGTGTGTGTTACTGAACAGTAGCATTGAGTCTATGATTGTGTTTGTGCAGTGAATGTCAATTTTCGTGACCAAAGACCTGGGGTTGGCTAGATTGGAATATCGATCTCGATGCTACTTGCTAGTTTATCTGTGGATGTTGCCTTCGTTGGAGCTTGGAGATTTCGGATGTGCATAGTTCCATTCATTGTGCGAGCAGATCGGGACCGCGCTCTGCTAAACCCGCTAAACCCGACAAAGCCCATAAACCCGCTAAACCCGATTAGCCCGACAAACGCGATAATCCCGATAAACTCTATACATTTTTACAAACCCGATAAACTCGAGACACTCAGTTCTGATTTTGAAACCAGGGGCGCCAAGGCTCCTCCACCCTCGGAGTCTAAAGTCTGTAAGAGTTCTGACTATAAATCGTTCAATGTCAACATGGATAGAGACTCTTGTATGCAGTGGATGTAAGGTTGCATGTGTACATGAAAGTTCACTTCTTGTTTACACGTAGCTGTGAAGTCTATGGCGGATCTGCAGCTTGGCTCAGCCGGGTGCAGGGTTGACGTCGGAAGATATGTCTGCCAAGGTTATGTTGCGGGAGGCATCCTCCTTTCCCTACGTAGCCGCTTGGTTTGCCGAGGCAGTTTTTGTTTTAGACGTAGGTCTCAGCACCATACAAACCCCGCAGCACATTGACCACATCCAGAATGATACATGAGTTCATGTTTGCGAGCGTTCTTTCTGGACCGGCTAGCTGAGGTGACGATAGTAAGCCCTTTGCCGATCACTCCTTTTCATCTTTGGGAAATGACGGCAACCCCGCTTCAGATTTGAGTTTGACGGCCTAGGTGCATGAAGTGAGTTCTACAACCGAAGCTTATCGAACAGCACAATTCCATGCAGTTGACTGGGTTTCCTTTAATTGAGCTCACGGCTTGTGGATGCCTTTCCTGTTGAACCGGACTTCGCTTGATGAGTTTGTAGTCCAGAATTGCTGGGTCCAGTGTTGAGGCATCTTGGAGTTTTTTGAGCAGGGGTTCCGGGGAAAGCACATGTTGGAAGCTCTTGGCTGAACTCGAGATTGAATGTGACTGCTGTGACTGCATGACTGAGGTACTGGATCAGTCACTGTTTACGATGAGGCATGGCATAGCAGGGTGGAACTAATAGTGAGGGATTCAGCCACGGCCAGCTGGTGGTTGCACGTTTCACGCATGTCGTTGATTTTCACATGCAAGGATATTTGATCATCAGAATCCAATTGCCCAAGTTACGCGTGCTTGGCTTCACAACATGGTCTCACCAGATCCTCGTCCTTGAAAGCTGTGCGGAAATCGTGAGCCGGCAGCGCAGTCATCCATAAACCGCACGAGGAGTGGGACAGCTGTTCTAGAAGCGGGATTGATGCCTCAGGCAAACTTATCCGTTCCGACAGTAAGCCCTGCTTCTCGTCGACCTGAATGTTGAGAGGAAATCTTAGAGTTGCTTCTGGAGCACCAGGTCAACTGGCTGTTTTTCAACATTCATCCCCCTTTGCGGACCGCCTGAGCGAAGGTGTGATGGTGTAACAGGCTTCAACCGCCTTCTGGATGCCTATTTCACAGGCATGCTTGCGGCTTGCGGGGCTCATGGTTGATTATTGGGTGTTGGGGCGTGTGGGAAAGCGTAGACGGCCAACATGGTTTTGTCGAGCTAGGGAAGTTCTCAAGCCCGGAGCCCTGGATCTCAAACTTGGCCTAGCCATCCGGTTCGGTTAGATATGCGCCAGCTGGAAGGCCCCTCACCTGCATCTTGGCAAACTTGATACAGAAAGTCAAGTTCCGGACTTGTTTCTCCACGACGGACTAGCATCCCGGAAACCGGAAGGCACCTCCCGGATTCAACTCCGAAAAGACCCCTCCATTGTTGCCCCTAAGCTGCGGGCCTTTGGATTTAGCCTTGAGGTTGTCGAAGATGCCATAGCCGATAGCCATTAAGAAGAAGATGATGTAAACGGAGTAGGGGCACTTGCAGAAATGCCGTGCATCTGTTTCGTTGGCCAAACAGCCTTGAACCCAGCCATATTTTGGTATGCATTGACCCTGAAGCCCTGCGTATTCTTTAGGTTTGTTTCGAACCTCCGACCTGCAATTTCGAAAGCCCGAAGAATGATGGCAAAGAGGCCTCGAGCATCGGAAACGCGGAAGCCACAGCTGCTTTCAGGCACGTGCCGTCCCCCCTCATCTCTGCAGCACAGGGGATTGAAGCGCACAATGGGGTCTACATTGTCTACATGATTAGTGATACTGTCTTCGAAAAACGACAGATGGCTTCTAGCGCAGGCAACGAACAGATTGCTGGAATCCTCGGCTCTAGCAGTAGAAGCTGTTACTAGCACCAAGTCCCTCTTCAGAAGTCCCTGTCAAGGGAGGGCCTCACGTTTCGGGGCTTAGAGACAGGTAATCAATCATCAAAATTTGCCTTTGCGGGACAATTCACCTGAGGTTTCGGCCTTGGCAGCACTGCTTCCAGTGCTTCCCTCTGTTGATACTGAGGCGGTAAGGAACTTTGGCGACCGTCAGACATTTGCTTGATCTGAAGTCTTGCTGTCGCAAAGAGGAGGTTTGGCAGACATCCAGGACACGGAAAAGTTTGGGTAATCATCAAACATAACAATCTAGGAGAGGTTAGCCGGTAGCAATTTGGCTAGACGAAGTCCGAGATGCTGAGAACGGTAGGAGCCCGTTCCGCTGCAGTCGAGTCTGAGATTGCGGGTAAGTCTCCACGCGCAGGCATGTCCCGCACCTTAAGTCAAGCCTACCTTCACAACATCAGCTAGGGCTTTCAATAGACGCTGTGCATGTGGCTCACTTCACGCAATGCACTGCCTGCTGAATTGTGTACGATCAACACTTCGGGTAATACTTGCAACCGTGACTTCGCTGCAGATCACAGTGTTGTGGCCCAGCACCTCGTAGCCTACGTTCGTAGCATCTTCATCCCGGCTAGAAAATTGCTTGCGCGGTTGGCCGTATATGGTCGATTCGTACAGGGTTCATTTGCCATCCTGTGCCACCCCCTTGCCCTCAACGCAGCGCCATGATTTGGGTCTGCGCCCCTTGCCGGACAGGCTCCGCTTTTCGTTGTTTTGGTTTTGGTCGCATGTTGTGCTACATAGCTCAATGCACCCCATTCCTTTAAGTCTGGGGCTCTGGGTAGCTTCATTTTCGCATTGTTGGTTTTGTGTGCAATAGTCAAAGGTGCGGGTCAGTGGAAATAGTGTTGCCCCCACCCTCATTGCCACATCCGGTAAACCACTGGTACGTGTCGAGTTCCTCGCGCAAGGTCCTAAACTCCAAGGTGCGGTCACTTTTGTTGAATTTTGCCCTCGGGGTGGACATGGAAGATACTCGTGCGGGCCAGACCTTCAGTTTTGCTGGGCCAGTAATTCCATTCGCTGCAGAGCAGCGATTAGATATCACCACCTTGCTCCGCCGCTATGATACTGCTTTTGGCTCTAAAGCCTTCAAACCTCGAGAATCTCCAGAGCAGGAGCCGAACATCCTTTCAGAGCTATGGTCTATGCGCTCAAATCTACCACTCGAGCCCTCAGTTAATCCATCCTTGTACCAGCCGAACTGCTATGGCTGCAACTCCTTCAGCAGTCTCTAGGGACTTTGTATGTCTAAGAGCCGAAATGCGGCAGGTGACTGTCCTGCTGTGCGCACAAGCTGGAGCGAAGCTTTTCGGGTTTCGGGATTGGGATTGGGAAGAAGTGGGAAGCTGGTCCAGGGTACCTGAACAGGGAATTTCAAGTTCGGAGCTTGCGCCAGCTTTGTCGGGATTTAGAATTTTGACTGTGCTGGTTGCGGTAAACCTTATACCTCGTGGTTGAGCATGCTTGGTGATGGGTCCTGCGTGGTGGGTTGGCCTTTGAATTTTGGGCAATGTGCTGCAACCACTGCGTTACTTCCCTGTTCAGGGCAAAAGACTCCAAGAGCGGGCTTCTCTTCCAGCTTCGAGCTCTCGTCCCAATTCTGGGTTGAGAAGTTTGAGAATGCCCTGTGCCTTTGTGGTATGTTCTTTGAAAGTGTGTCTGTGTATGTGAGAATGTCAGAGAGAATTGGAGTGTGGCCTTAATGCATCTCATCTGCGACTGTCGGCTCGAGCTGTCGGCCCGACCCACATATGCGAGGGATCTATGGAGTAGAAACATGCACTTCTGAGTGTTTGCAGACTTAGCTCGGTCTGTTCAGTCTCGGTTGATTTCCACTCTCAATCGCCCCTGAGCTGCTCTTGCGCTGTTCTTCTACTGCTTCACAAGCAAGGTGCCTCGATTGGAATTTCTCTACAGCTTCTGTCAGAGCAGCCTGCGAGGTTGCAGAATAACTCGTCGTATGCGCTGAGTGTTGGATGTCAGGCATGTGCCGGGGCAGAGCGCACTTGCTGAGCCGAGCATTCTTGTCATTTGTGCAGACATGGTTCGAGGGACTTCTGTTGTTTCTGCATTGGGCTCTTCGGCCCTTCCCCCTTCGCCAAGTGTGAGGCAAGAGGCTCGTGTGTCCATGTCAAGATCTTAGGCCAGACTTAGGATCGCTGGGGTTGGAGATTAGGTCTGGGCTGAGGTTCAGGATTCTCGGTCTCTCAGGATTGAGGCACACCAGCTTCCCAGAACTTAATGATCGTCCCAGGCAAGCCAGAATGAAGCAATTTCCCAGAGATCCTTGGGCAAGAGAAGGGGGGATTAGGATTTGGGCATCGCGTGCCCGAGATCTAGGGGGTCTCGACGCAGATGTTCCGGAGTTCGGCCTTTGGGAGTGTTCAGATGTGAGTGCATTCTTTCCTGTGTGAATTTATCTTCGCGTTTTTGACGTCAATTTTGTTATTGTTCTTCGTGCCTGGGTGTGGGGGGGATCCGTTGGATGTTTCCATGTTCCGAGTGCATGCGCGTTTGGGTCAATCAGGTCAATCCGCTCGTGTCTTGGGAGGATCCGGTTGTCAGGTTTGCTCGGATTCCAAGGGAACTTGCCCCGGGGGTTTGGGATGTGTGGATACCGGACACACGCACAGAGTAAGGAATACAGGAATGGGAGCTTCATGCCGCAGCCGGGATCTTGTTTTCTTGTTTGGGGCTGCACTTGGGGCGCTTTAACCAAGGATATGTTACTTTCTGGGGGCTTCTGATGCTGTCACATCGAAAGACGAGCACCAGCACACCCTCACAGTCATTGCTTATTCGCACTTAAGCTCAATTTGGTCGGCACAGGCGCAGTGGATCCCCCAACCTTTGCGTGTCCATCCGCTTGTGTCTTGTTCTGCAGACGGAAAAACTACGAATCAGAGGCCAGAGGGTCTAATCAGAGACCGAAAACGCCGAGTCCGAGACCTGAGGGCACGAATCACAGACCAGCACAGCCGAATCAGAGACCAGTCTCCGGAATCAGGCCGCCTAGAATCAAAGTCCATGGAAGGTCGAATCAAAGACCAGGGGGGGTTGAATCAGAGACCGGAGGGGTCGACTCGGAAACGGGACGCCGCAAGGCAGACAGACAGACAGAGAGAGACAGACAGACAGACAGACAGGCAGGCAGGCAGGCAGGCAGGCAGACAGACAGACAGACAGACAGACAGACAGAGCCTCAAGACCGTGCCGACAGCATTCTGTCACGAGGGTGTGCCATCGTGGCAGAATATATTGGTCCAGTGGGTTGGGTTGGTTCGCGAACTGGTGCGGTTGCCTGGCTGCTTGGGTTGCTCGGGTTACAGGGTCACGGCGGGATTATCTGAATTATCTGAGTTCCTGAGGGCTCGAGACAACGATGCACAACTCGCAAGATCAAGGGCTCAGTAGCAGCTATACGTGTGAATGGGAGAGCCCGAAGCAGGACCAGGCTGTTGCTGTCACACTGTCTACTTGACAACCCAAGGCCTTGCGATCCTCTGCGCTCGGGGGCCTGCGGCGCATGCCGTGCCTGGGTCCTGTGCATTTCGTTGCACGGTTTCGAGTTCTGGGTAGCCACGGTGACAATCACAGGGTTAAAAACATTGGTCATTGACGATGAGACTTTCCAATGAAGCAGTGATGCCGAAGGTGTGAATAAGGCAGCTTGAATTCAAAATCTTGCAATGCAAAGTATCAGCTCTTCGAACCCGACCTGTCTTGCAGAACCAACAGCAGAGCCGTTGACGTTTCGGTTGTGAGATTAACGATGTCGTGTTGGGAGCGGCTGCCGCCTGCCGATCCTCAAGCAGTAGCCATGAAACGTTAAAGGGCAGGGGATTGAGGGTACTCGTAGAGTTTTGGGAGTTGTCAAGTCTCCTTCAGGTCTCCCGTGGTCTCCTCGTGGTCTCCTGGTTGTCATGGTCGTTATGGTCGTGGTGGTGTTCTTTCATTGTTCGGAGCTCTACGATGGCTTTGGGCACTCCGACTTTAAATTGTTGCAAGTCCAGAAACTGGCAAGTGCGTTCGGCCGTTTTACTCGGTGGTGCGAAGCTCTGTGGCTGACAAGTTCCGGGGGAACTGTGGGAAGTTCAAACTTGTACCGTCTTCATGTACGGTTCCACGTTGAATCATTATCCGTGCTCTGTTATTCAAGGATCTGCAACTGCCGCATGAATTCTACAATGGGAGCTGACACCGTGCGAATGCCAGGCCGGGTCTTTTGCTCCTCAAAAGCGGCCTGAGGTACCGAAGCCTCGAAGCCTTAAGACGAAGTGCATAACATCCAACCTCCAGTGCTAGAGACGATGTGTGCCAGCGAGCCCTCTTTCGCTGTCGACTTTACCTCCCCGCTGGACTCGACGAGGCTTTCCGATGGCAGACAACGTCAGGCACTCCGTGGGTCGTGAAAGGCTGCGCTGCAGCATGTTCAACTCTTCATTGCTGTGCACTTTGAGCCTAAAGCTGTCGCGATCATTTAGGCCATACCCCAAGCATATTTGGAAGGCATTAACGAACACGCCCAACTCAGTAGCACCGTGCAGCCTCAAGTCTCTAGCTCCGCATCTGCCCACCACTTTACGCCCAAACGTTTGCACCAGAGCCCGAAGGATGGAGTCTCTCGCGCGTACGCCGACAGCATGTGAAGAGGGGCCAGGCACCTTCTCAGTGGCTTCGGGGTGGGTGGTCTCTGGCTTCGGGAGACATGGAACCATAGGTGCATAAGCAGACAGGTGTGAGGCTCCTTTTTTGAGCCTCCATAATAGGCCAATGTTGCGGGGCCATTTGCCGGCCAGGCCCGGCCCGCCCGTTCGGCCTCGTGGCCCGGGCCCCGCGGCCCGGTCGGCGCGGCCCCCGCATCTGTTTCCGATCACAACATGTCTTTTGTTTGGCGATTCCGATTCATCACATATCTTACACGTGCCCTTTCATTTGGCGATGATCACATATGTGAAGCACGCCCCCTCCTTAGACGATTCCGGTTGATCACATTTCTTAAGCCCTTCCTCTCTTTTGGCGATCCCGGGTGATCACATGTCCGAAACCCGCCCTTGCTTTGGCGATCCCGCTTCACCACCTTTGTTACACGTGCCCCCTCGTTTGGCGATCCTGCTGACGATCCGAGTTCATCGCATTTCTTGAACGTTCCCCCTCTTTTGGCGATCTCGGTCAATCACATCACATGTCTCTAGCCCGCCCCTCCTTTGGCGATTCTGACTCTTTGCATTTGCTAAACTTGCCCCCTCCTTTGGCGATCCCGCTTCATGTCACATCTTAGCCCCTCTCTCTTTTTTTTGCTATCCCGCTTGATCACTTTTCTTAAGCCTCATTTGCCGATCACGGTTGATGACATGTCTTGAACCCGCCCCTCGTTTGGTCGCATTTCTGAAAAGCACCCCCTCATTATCAGATGTCTTAAAACTGCCCCCTGATCTGGCGATCCCGGTTCATCATATTTCTTCAACGTGCCCCCGAATTCGACGCTTTCGCTTCCGATTGATTACATATCGCAATTTCAACCCGCCTCCTCCTCCTCCTCCTGATATTTCCGATTTATCACATATCTTAAACGCACCCCCTCCTTTGGCCAACGCGGTTGATCGCGTGTCTTAAGCCCGGCCCTCATTTGGCGATCCCGGTTGATCCACTGTCTTAAACCGACCCCTCGTTTGGCGACTCTGCTGACTTCTGGACTCTCGGGCCTCAGCGGCTTTGCGTCAAGGATCCCCTCAAAAGATTGAGAGCTCCTTTCCGGTGACTGTCTCCTTGGCTGTCGGGGAAACAACCATGCATGTGAATGATGGGGGCACTTTTCTTGTGCTTGGTTGTGAGATCTCCTGGACGGATCGTGGTGTTCACATTCGCCACCACTCCTTAGGCATTCTGCCTGTAAGGCTCAGGGATGTCTTGAATCTTAAACGTTCCCCCTCATCTCGCGATCATGCTTGAGCACATTTATTTGACCCGCCCCCTCCTTTGGCGAACCTGGTTGATAATACATGAAAATCCCGCCCATTTAGCGATCCCGGCTGGTTGCAATTCTTAAGCCCCTCATTTGGCGATCCAGGTTGATCACATATCTCAAACCCTTGCCCTCTTTCGGCGATCTGGGTTCAATGTCGCCTTTTGATTTGGCGACTCGGGTTTATCACGTTTCTTAAATCCGCCCCTTCATTTCGCGGTTCCGTTTTATCACATATCTTACTCGCCCCCGCATTTTGCAATCCCGGTTGACCACATATCTTAAACCTGCCACCTCCTTTGGCGATTCCGGTTGATCGCCTCTTTTAGCGATTCTGCTCGCGATGCTAGCTCATCACATTTCTTAAACATGCCCCTTCGTTTTGCGATTACGGTTGATCACATATTTTAAACCCGCCTTCTCGGGCGATTCCAATTCCAACTTCACATTTCTTAAACCCGCCCCTCTTTTCACGGGACGTGGCTTGCAGTCGCGACCCGGGCGGCCCGCGCGCCCCGCGGCCCCTGCCTGCGCCTCTGCGCAAAAATCAGCCTGTACCCCGAGCTTCATGAAGTGGTGAATGCCTCCCCGAATTCATGGTCCATGCTTTGTTAACGGTTGATGTTAAGTGGGCCTTGGGATGAGCTCGGAGGTGTTACTTTCCAGGGTCGTGCTCAAGCGTATCAGGATTCAATTTTCATGATGGGGCCTCAAGTTTCGTTTTGTTTCTAACCGCATATGCATGATGTCCATCTCCCGCAGAGTCTTGACCCTTCACCTTGCCTAAAGCAATCTTCAGTCAACTTCCAAGCTTTCCGACCCTGAAGCCTGAAGCCGACACCCAATGCATCAGACATGCCCCAAGCTTCTGCGCAGACTTCGACTTCTCCCGACATGTGCATCTGTCTGCCCTCGACCTCGCCTCTCGGAGAGCAAGAAGAGACTTTTTTTGGCAAGACAAGGTGAAATTTCCAGCCTGTGGTTCGAAAACAGCTAGGACAGCTAGGGGCTTGCATTCGTGTTTGCTGCGTGCCTTCCTGCACTGATGAAACTGGGGACATCTGGGGACTGAGGAGCCGGTAGTAACAGTCCCAACCCCCCAAACCCTGCGAGAAGCTTCGTCGAGGATGGGATCCGCGTGCGCAAGCTGTCAGAGATGGGCTACAAGGCTTTTGGAGACGAAGGGGAAAGCAGTAGCACCTCAGACGACTGAAGGGTTGGGTGATGGAAAGCTTTGATCTTTGAGGGTTTTCGGCGGAGCAAGTCTTTAAACCAACATCCTTGGTGCCCAGTTGAGGGCCGACGGTTCGATGACCGCACATATCCAGCCCGCTGACGCAGGGAAATGCATCATATTTCGTGGTTGCGGTGCTGTGTTGTTTCAATTCTTACTTGAACTTTAAGTTTGTTGTTTCGGCTGTTTCGTTTGGAGGACCCGGATCGGGGCATAAGTCTGGGGAGCCACGATCAATGCATGGATTCTTCGCCTTGAGAGGTGGCGCCGGGTGAGATTGACTTCGGCTACTCTGAGCCCTTTCGATTGCTTTCCGAGGAAGTTCACGGTGCAAGCGCGAGCCTTGAAAGGCCTAGGCGGCTGGTCCAGGAGTAGGCTAAGTCGGTGGCAGTCAGCAGTCCACAAAGCTGATTTCAGCATGCTTGTTTCGAAGTTGTCCAACTCTGCAGGAGGGTCTCCGGTTATATCGGGAAGCGATCCTGTCGAAGCCTGTGCTGGAGAACTGCTGTCCGGCTGCACCTCGATCCCTGGTCGAATACCCAGCCACGCTTGTGCGGCCCAAGCTTGCTTGCCGGTTTAGTGTTCTTTGGGCTTGATTAGATCGGTTTCTCTCTTTCGTTGTCAAGCGCCGCGCTACCCCCATGTGCCCGCCAGATATTGCAATCCAAGCCGCACTCGTCTGATTCACAGCCAGCTAACTGCAACTGCTGCACACCTCTTCAGGCTACTACTCTTGCCCCATGGTGCCTCTGACCATCCGCAACATGGCTGCCCACAACAAATTCATCCGACGCTCGTACCTGTCTTGCGGGAGTCGGGCTTTCCAAGCTTTTTGCATGGGCAAGCAAGGGCAGGGAAAGCACGGTGTTTTGTTTGAGTGCTGACCACCTCAAATGGGTTTCACGGCTTTATGACTGAGGGTGAAAAGGGTCTGCCTGGCCATTCCGGATTAGTGTTCTAGTCTTGGCGTATGTCGGCCCTGCGGTTGCTGCGATTCGCAGCGTTTTGTTTTTCAGTCCTCTCGACTTGTCAGCTTCTCTGCTGTCCACAGGCAGCCTCGCTCAAGATTGGGAGTCTGTTGCATCCCAGAACATCCAGTGGGCCCTCGAAAAACATCAATATCAACCACTCTAACTCGAAGAGCCATGTATGTTGCTAACTAACTTAACTCTCCCAGAGCTTTCAGATTCGACCTTTGCAAGCGCAAAAGCAATGCCAGCTTTGAGATCAAGAATCACAGTTTCACAGCTCGTCCGCCCCTGTCTCCGGAATTCCCTACCAGTAGCACGGGAGTGCCCAGGACAGATGAGCACTTCCGAGGCCATGCTACTAGCTTGCTCCAGCATGGTTGGTTGCGATCTTGCGTAGCTCGGCCAGTATTTCAATTAGTGATGGCATTCGAGTTCAGCTTTGGTCTCATCACCCTATACAACTCATGGTGAGTCCTGAACACGACCTGCCCTGAACTGTCCTGTCGGCTCTGGGTGACGGGTTCATAAAAACGCTGTCTGGTTCCAAGTCAAAACCAAGAGGCTGAAGAGAAGATGATTGCTGCGACAGATGTTGAAGCAACCACACCGTAGATCCGGCCCAAATCCCAGCAGTGTGATCCAGATTTACCAAAAAATCCACAAAACCAAGCCTCTCACAGCGACCGTATTTCGACCGTGAATCGTGAAGGCCTCAGCCTGATATCCGAATCTTATGCAAGGTGGCACCCCTTCAGGGTGGAACACATGATGACCAATATCCAGATGAAAGGGAAGGAGGCAGCGAGTGACTGGGATTGTGGGCAGGTGGCGGTTTAGCGACGCTTTGACAAAGTTTCGGCAGGCCGCGAAGGTGTTCGATTGGCATCACGACTCCAACAGCTTCGTCCTGCTTGTCAATCTCTCCGAAATCCCAGAGGCTGGGAAGATTCCCTACCCGTAGCCTG
The DNA here is from genome assembly GCA_905221635.1 of Symbiodinium sp. CCMP2456. NCBI lineage: Eukaryota > Dinophyceae > Suessiales > Symbiodiniaceae > Symbiodinium > Symbiodinium sp. CCMP2456. The sequence continues at coordinate 140,338 of CAJNDV010021446.1, forward strand.
GGTTTCTCCACTTGAGATTTCTTTGCCGGTCGTTCGTATTGTGGCTTCCAGGGTGGGATATAAGGATCTATAAGACTTAATTCTAATTGGACATTCATACAAATGACTGGTGGTGTTGCGCCTGTTGCAGAATTGCGAGCATTTTCCCATGTCGGATTCCACGCCCTCTATCTCCACACACAGCGGTGTTTCTTGCGCATTTAGACATCTCCGAGCCCAAGGACGGCCGGGGTGGCGGCACATTGATGCAGGACCGAGCATTCCAGAGTCGTTGGATGCGGAGTTGTGCACAAGCCAAAATACCTGCCAGAGATTGGTGAGCTATGCCAGCAACAGTGTTTTGTTGAACTGCCAGACATCGCACTGTCCGAGCTCCCCAACCACTGCGGAAAGCGCCCGGCATGCTGTGGAACACAAGACATCGGGCTGTTTGCATGCCCCAATTGCTTAGGGCTTTGGGGGTCGGGGTTGAGTCGTTCGGGAACTTTGACTCCTTGTGTCCAGCCTGGACATCAGGAAGCAAGCGGCGCTGCGCATGAGGTCCGGGCACCGGGCCCTGGCTGGGCCTACATCATGCAGGGCAAGCGGGTGCCATGGCTCCGAGCACCGCTGCTGCTAGAATGCTATCCTTCCAACCCCCTTCTCCAGTCAGAGCGTGGGGCTTGCTACTTCTGATAGGCAAACAGCTGCAGATGTAGATTTAGAATGTTGCATTGGTGGAGATCAGCCCTTTCAAGACCTCGAATAGATGGACTAGATTGGCCCATGGATGCGCTTGGTTTACAGCTGTAGGGATTTAGGTGTACATACCATTTGCCCAGGCTCGGGCTTTGAGAGAAGTTTGGGTCCTTTGCAGGCGGACATGGCGGCATGTCCTACTGTCCTGCGGTCCTACACGCATCATTGGTCCAATCCCATTGTTTGAGCTGAGGTGCTGCACGCTGCGATGCTTGGTAGCATGCAGCTGAAGAGTGCTGAGTGAACCTGACGTGAAGTCCTTCAGCAAGCAAAGGCAGAATCGAAGCTGTAAAGATTCGGACCCTTGATTTAAATTCTGCACTCAGCTTCAACCTTAGGCCCTACATAGGCCCTGAGTCTGCAGGTTGCACTGCGGCAGAAGTGATTAGGGTGTTTTGATGTTTTGGGTCTGAAGTTCAGAAGGTAGGCATCTCAACTGTTAGGTACAATTAGGAGCTTTTTTCGGATTTCTGCTATCCACTTTGTGCGTTCTACTGCTTTTTGTTTCGCTTTTCTGTTTTTTGCAGCTTTTTGCCGTCGGCTGAGGTGGCTTTTCGTTTTTGATTACTTTGTCGCTTTCTGCTGGCCCTTGCTTTCCGCCTTAATGCCGTCAGCTGCGCTTGAACTCTTTGCATTGTGTTTGTGTTTGCGAGAGTCCGCCCTCCAACTCCCCTCCGCTTTCCTTGGAAACTTCTTGCCTGCGACAGGAGAAAGGAGCTGCCGTGAGTGGAGCTGCATCCTCTCCAACCCCCCAACACNNCCCCCCCCCCCCCCCCCTCCGAACCCCCCCGACCCCCTCGCCCCGTACACCCTGCAAGCCATTTAAGACATGCGATCCTTGACCGCGATTGCCAAATTAAGGGGTGAGCTCTCAAGAGATGTCATCAACCTGCTTAACCGAGAATGCGCAACATGCCACAGTGGGAGCTGCTAGGCAACAGGAAACAATTCAAACAACCTCATACAAGTTTGAAACACGAGTCAAATCAAGTCAATTCTCGAACCACTGCTTCATGAAGTCGTCTGTAGGGATTAAACTGTTTCTTGCAGTGCTTGTGTGCCGAGATGGCGTGACATTCAGGTCTTCTTAAAATGAATGCGAGCTCAGGAATGCCAGTGAGAACTGGACACGCATCGTCTCCGTGATCTCGTTTTGCAGCAAAGATACGTTGGCAGCGGAGAGCCTCGAAGAGGCACAGGCTACCAAACCCCGCACCCCAAAGCCAGTGGAAACGAACATTATCTCACAACACCAAGCTACCAAGCTGTTTCGATAACCTTGACTTATCATTGTAGCCGTAACCCTTCCCTGCCACCATTCCTAGCCTCATTGCTAAGCCCGTGCAGCTGCACACCTTCACAGGCAGAGCGGAGGCCGGTAAAGCTTTAGGACGACCTGTACTAAGCTTCAGGCTTTCAAGGCTTTCCTCACCTGAGCTTCGTTTCAGGACACGGTGGATCTTCACTTGGCACGTAACTACACTGCCACCTGTCGGCACCATGTATTTGTTTTGAGCACTGAAGCAGGGTCTTCCCAACCCAAGATGCGCGAGCTGCGTTCGCCTAGGTCTAACTTGCAATCATTTCTATCTTGCCAACCCTCGACTTCCTCAACTCTTGCCCTTTTCTTCGGAAGATTCCCTGAAGTGGCAGAGCCTGGAACCCAGTCGCGGCATTTGAACTTTGCTGTTCGCGTTTGCTGAGGATCACGCTGTCCTCGACAAGGACTGGCTTCAAGAGATTAGCTGATCGACCTTTATTGGTTGAAGCGCATTTGCCAAGGCTCACAGGTGGCATCTCATCGGGCTCTAGATTGAAAGTATGGTACATGATGGTCTCCAAGGATATATCGTGCCATCTGCACCCTATCTGGTCATAAGTAGTGTGTTCGGGACGGACTACTGTGAGCACCGATCCCTCTGCCACCTGGTAGTAGGAGTACGCAGCCTACCGACTCAGCCGCAGCATGGAGAAGCTTTGTTTCTTGCCGCTTAGGCTTGACATCGATGGGTGCTACTATCCGGCTGCGCGTAGTGAGTCCTATTGACGAACCAATGGCTAATCCGTCTTGAATTCCAAAGAGCGTGCTGGTTGCAGTGGGTTGGAGCCACTGCGAAACTTCCTTAATGCGTGTTCACAGGGCCATTTACATCAGGCTGGTGATCTGCAGTTCGGCTTCTGGGTTTAAGCAGTTCTGGCAGACCTCATAATGTCATACGGCACGACCTGAAAACCCAAAGCCCAATTCTGAAGTTGCACGCCAAAGTAAGCCTGAACACACCCTCGCCATTTCTGGAACTAAGCCTCAAGTTTTGATCCGTCTAAAGCACACATTTGTTGAGCCTCCGGGTTTGCTTGAAGACGAGAGTTTGGAGCCAATCGTTTGTGAGGTTGAGACTTCATGCTTTGGGCTTTGGGGTTCGAGGATGGGCAAAAACTGAGCACTCTTCCAGGGCGAGGCTGCTACTCCAAACCCTACAAAATACCGGCATGAAGCACGAAACCGTTGGGACCACAGACGTGAAAGCCTTAAAGCAAAAGCCGGTTCGCAGAGATTTGTTCAATCATGTTTCAAAAGGTACCATGCACAGAGCTGGAAATTCACACAGTCAACAATCTCAGCTCAGGAGAGACAGACGCTCGAAGCAAGTGTCTTCGGGCTGTGCTTGGGAGATACCATGTGCTTGAAGGCGCTGGTGTAGAAAGTATAGTTCATTCCGTGGGAAGGGCTACTTTCGAAGACGTCGGTAACCAAGGGCCCACTACCGATGCTGTCCCAAGGTTGCTTTAATTGGTCAGGCTTGGGGTCGATCGCAGATCTTGCTACTCACCTGTTCACATTGTTATGGTCTGGCAAAGCACCACAGTCGATGCCCGAGCCTAACCGGCAGCAGACCTCACAGGTGTCACATATGAGAAGCACGGTCACACGAAGAGCATCTATCTTACACGGCGGTCCACATTCCCAAAGTCCAAGGGTTGAGGCCGCCCAAAGCTCGAAGCTGACGTAGTTCACAAAGAGCTGTTGATGCTCTACAGCGGAAATGGTAGCCCAGGATTCCTAGATGAGGAAGCCAACAACTTCTCAAGCGACTGGGCTGAAATCAACTAATTGGGCTCAGTCAGGGCTCCACCCGGGTGTAAATAGCCAGTTATATCGAGTGCGAGTTTGTCGCTGTTCTTGAGGGTTCTGCTCGGTTGCAGTGTGGGCGCGAGACCGCAACGTCTTAGCCTGAATCAACACCTGAAGTTCCTTGCAAACTTTCCTTTTGGTTTGGATTTTTTGGTTTGTCTTGCGTACTCGAAAGACCGGGACCTGTGAAGCAAGTTTTGGATGCCCGTCCTGGGAAGTTTGCAAAAATTGCAGGAGTTGGTGAGCAGTATCTTCATCATCGTCATCATCTCGACCATCAGTTACACTGACACTCCTCTCCACCCCAACCACCATCAGCACCAGCATCGCTGTGGTTACAGGTCTGGTGCGGCGAGAAGATTTTGTGAGGCCTGGGGCGCAGACAGTGATTCGGCCTTAGACCCCAAGGCTCTCTCAGCTCAGCGGATACTCGCACAGCTCGCATCCCTTTAAGAGTTTGGATTGGCGAAATTTGGGAAGGCACTTTCGCATTCGGCCTTCTTCCTGGGCCGGAAACAGCCTACACCACAAGATCTGCCTCCGATCGTCGCAAGCAAGCTCGCTTTACCCCTCTCGAAATCAAAAGGATTTGCCCCGGACTTAGCATAGCTCCTAACCTGTGGCTATGCAAGTCCAGACTTCTGGAGATATTTGCAGGACTGCAGAGCCCCTCATCTGCCCCAAGTTTTTGTCGAAGACCTAAGCGAAGCCCCCCTCCATCCCCAAACACTGAACCTCAAAACCTCCAACCTAAACAACAAACAGCCGCCGAGCGCTCAAACCCCGATCAGGCACCTCGAGCACCTGATCCGCAACCTTCAGATCACCTCAAGCCCTTCGGCACTGGACTGGTCGGCCCGTTGGGAGGGCTTTGGAGCGGCAGGGCTGTGGCTTTGTTTAAGTTTAAGGCTCCAACGGCCTGTTCATTCTGGCTGCGAACACCTCCAGCGCATCGGTAGTTACGGTGTTCCGTGGCCTTCATGGCCGAAACCTTGCGCTTGCCGCTGCTTTCGGGGGGAGGATCGGGGGTACACACGTGGGGAAATCGAACACATCGGCATTTGCTTTCGCAGGGCATCCGTGCCCGAACCGTGATAACGTCCACTCGGACTCCATCCTTTTCACGGAGCAGATGATAGATAGCCGTTTTGGCGACCTAACGCCTTCGACGGGAGCATGGCTACATGACCGTGCTCAACGCCTTGTCCCTGTACAGAAGGGACCAGGTGCATGAGCTGGTTGTTTAAGGACTTTGGGGTTGGGCTGCCGGGCTGTGGAGTTTTTTGAGCCCATGACATCTTGAGCTTGTGAACTTGTGCTCGTACCTTTGACCTTCTGGGCGAATGGGATGGATTGTGGACAGACCAGGCTTCGGACATTAATTGTGTGAAGACTTACGATGTTATGCAAAGGTTGTGTTTTGGTTTTGCTGTGTTCCTATTCGGGGCTCTTCAATTTTCATGGTATGTTTCTTGGTGCCTCGAGGCTTGCACACCAGGAGGTGTTCTTGTAGAACACGTATATAAGCCTCACATTGTGCTCTGCCCACGGCCACATCTATATCGTGAAACAGCAAGATGCAGACGGCTGTGTCTGCGAGGCCCATAAAAAGCATCTGCATTCATTGACCTTCGCGAGTTAATGCCATTGCGCGACCTTGCAAATGCAGGGCCTCCAAGATCAAACGCGAAAGAGTAGACTGGCCATGGATAGTTTGCCCCACATCCCCAACGTCATGCAGATCTCCAAAACCCTAAAACTCGGCAGCATCAGAGGCATTTGCTTGACACGTTTTCGACCTGCAACTACAGAAGATCTGAGGCTCACTACAGATGCTCACGGACTGGGGGCAGCCACGTCCTCGGCCACTGCCGGTGGACGAGGCAGGTGAATTACATGAGCCAAAACAATTGTCATTTGCATTAATTTTAGCGTGCCTGGTCGTCTTGGTGATAGAATAAGTATGTGGTCCCGGACCGCATACGAACAGCTCTGGCTTTTGCGATTGGTATACCCGTGACGATCCGCGCCTCCGTTTTGTCCAGCTGTTGCATCAGGCCAGTATAGTCTATAGTGCACCGCCTGTTTGACTGTCTTGCGGCACAGTAGTCTCATGGAAGGTTGAAGTCCAGTAGGACAGCTTTGGCGCTAAGCCGCTCTTGATCCCATGGCACTGTGATTGACGAGCCGACTGCTCAGTTGGAAGGCATCGTGCAAGGCTGACATTTCGGGGCTCTTTGCACAGGTTAAGGCTGCTGTGGGACAAAGGGCTCAGGGCCTTGAGATCGTTGATCTCAGCAACGGAGGATTTAGTGGCCTGGATGAGGGACAGCAAGTCATGCGTTAATTGACCTGCAGCCCAGAAGCCTGGGAAGCAAATGGCAACCAACATTCGCCCGGAAGCTTTCATGCAGGTCCCGGTGACCGAGATCGCATCTGCCTACAATTTTTGCAAGCATGGCTGTTGACAACAATGCCGAGTTTGCTACTGTGATGGTTATGTATACTCGGTGCAGCCTCTTCATGGTCATGATGGTTCAGGTAATTCAAAGTGTTTTTGTGGATGACACCATTGAACATGCTTATGACTCCTATCGTCAGCATAAGCTATCCTCACCCACGCACTGCAGCCTCACAACCCAAGTCCCAGCCCCTCCTTACTGCGCCATTCGTGAAGTCACGGTCCCATCACGCGCAGACAGATGTTGCCCAGCTGTAGTGAGAGACTGAGAAGGCATCCCGAAGTCCAAGCTTCCGAGGCCCATCATTAGTAGGCCCCTCATGCATCTTGAACCTACAGTAGCAGACCCGTGGGTGTTTCTTTTTTTTGCTGCAGCGGCACTACAAGCCCAAGAAGCCACGCAGCAGCAAGTCCGGCTCAGGGGATCCCGGCGAGGGCCGCCACGAATGCATGCACCTCATACATCATACGTCTAAGGTCAACAGGGAAAGATCACAGCGTGCTATGTGTACGCTCAAGCATTGAGAGTGAGTTTCCGAAACTAAACGACCTTCACATCGAAGCCAGAAGTTAGGATCCTTTTTGCAATCACCCGTGAGTGCGGGACCCCTGCTTTTCCAATCCCCAAGTAATAATACATACCTACGGCAGCCGGCAGCGTTGCAAACTAAACCAGTGGCAGGACCTGTGATTTTACCAAAGCTCCACATTTCATGCGTCCCGCAGGCTCTGTTCGCTGGCCCCTCTTTTTTGGATCCCCTCCTTGCATTTTTTGCCTGGCTTTCCACAAAAGGCCTTGCCTAGCCGTTGCTGCCCGCACTTGACTTGCTTAGCTGAAGCTCAACTAGGGATTGGGGTTAGGCATTGCTTCTGGGGCCTGTAGACAGATTGTGGTTTGCTGAGTTTGGGCAGGTTACGGTGTCTAAGCATGGAGATTTTGATGCAGCGGTAGCGCGGGCAGCTCCTGAAGTGTTTGCTCTTCTCTCCTGCATGACGTGCTTCTCGCAACCCTTCGCCGTCAGCCTGTGTGTTAGGAATTTGTAACCTGGCGACCTGGAACGTCTGCCTGAACTGCAAGCGGACACATAAGAGACTGGGGCTGTTGACTTTTCTCATCCCAAGTCTAGATCGTGCTTCATCCAAATTTGCCAGTTGCTATTTCTTGGTGAGCAAATCTGCTCTCAGACCATAGTTAGTTTGCAATTCCTTTTTGACTTCTATCAGCCGCCAGGCAAATGCCGATTGAAGCATTTCTGGGAATGTCACATGACTGGCGCATGAGCGTGTGGAGAAAACAGGAGCTACATCTTGAAGCTTTGGCCCTCGAAAGCATATGCCATGCACATGCAAGCTTCTTTCAATCCTTTCACCCGAACAATTGATACTGGACTTCAAATCGCATTCAACGAGCATCCTCGCTCCCGAGGTCTAGTTAAAGGCTATAGCGGCTATAGCTGTAGCCCTTCCCGAACCGCGTATCCAAATACTTGAAAACAGACCCAACCATTGCCAACCATAGTCTCGTGAAGCCCTAACCGCGAAGCTTTCAATTCCAACCGCTTCTATCCCAAATGCACTTTGGCCCACTGGCACGGATCTTTTTTTCAACATGCTGACTGATCCCTCTGTGCTGCGACGCTGAAGGACCTTTCCCCGGTTGACTTACCAGGCAGGCTTGCCGCAGGGGAGGGTGTGGCCAGCCGCTGAGAGGCAGTGCCAATTCCTAATGCCAGCACGAGTTTGGAACGTTCAAATTTCGAGGGGCCTAGCAAATCTGCACCCGCAATGCTAAGCCAAGAATCTAAACTGCAAATGTCGAAATATTCAGGAAATCTCGCTATCTATGGTTTTCAAATCACGTCTTGGCTGGCTTCACCTTGTCGTCCCGTCCTGAGCACGCTGTTGGAGAAGCCCAGACGGCAGCTAAAGTAAATGCGTCGCCACCCAGGTTGCATGTGGTACAGGCATGCATGTGGTACCTCTACATTGAAGGCGATGTTTTCCAACGCGCTGCTCGCGGATAATTATTCGAACCCCAGAACAACACCAACTTGCCGTGGTTGTGCTGCTCTTATCGTCTTTCTAGTCTTTTGCTTGCGCGCGGCTCCACGCTATTTAGATGGGTCAGGGCATGTCACATGCCCTCGAAATACCCTTAGTGATCCTTTTTGCCAGCACCTAGTACCCATGTCCAATATTGAAAACTAGAAGCCCGACGGGATTGAGTCAAACTTATCACAGACTGACCCTGGTCTAAGATCCTATTGCCTCGTGCAAGATGCATGCTGCAAACAACTGTTGCAATGCTTCGTAGAGTATTAGTCAAGGCTCACCAAGAATGATTCAACCGTCAGCTGTGTCCTCTCAGCGCTGCAGGGCAAAGAGTTTCAGAAGTTCTTATTGAAGATACTTGACGCGCATGGTCTGCGGTTCAGTGTCCCCCAAAGGGAATTGCTCGACTTCATCGTTTGCCCGGCTACCCGCTATCCAGAAGGAGATTCTGAGACTTTCAGAGCCAGAGCAGATGGCCCAAGCTAGATTCTCGGATGCGTCTTTGAACATGTGCTGGTGGAAGGTTTGCCGTGATGGTCCGACTCCGTCCAAGACCATCCCACAATTCCAAAACCTGCGCCAGCGATTCGTGAAACCAATTTGATCATGTAGTTCCGGAAATGGCTACCTGCCACGATTCCTCGCCTGTGGTCCAGTTGCACAACATAGGCTACTTGTGGGATCTTGATTGAGGCTTCGGCTGTCGCAGACTTTTTGGGGGGATGAACTCCGTCTGTCAAAGAAAGCCCGGCAGGTTGCTGAGATGCCAAGTCGGCGCCAAGGCGCATTAGCAACACCACAGAAAGCGCACGGAAGATATTGCACCTCGGACTTGTCTCCATGCGGTGAAATGGCATGGATAGACAGAAAGAGGGGTCGGCCAATTGCAGAGATTCCGACATAACGAGTCCAGCAGATTCTTTGGTCCGCTGGACATGTGGCACAGCCGCGCTGTTCTGATCAGTACCTGATGTGGCTGTTGTATGCATATGAAGTCTCAGGGAGAGTCAGCAAACACAGCAACATAACCTCACCACTCCAAAAGTTGACCCAGCAGCTAGGAACTTCCACTTAACCCTCACACTTGCCACCCTGAACGGTGCACACCAACTTCGTGGTCCTTGGAGCCGCAACCCTAAACCGTCACACTCAAGCCGAGAGCGCGCATTCAGCGCACCGGAACTCGAGAGGTACCAAAGCCACGAGATATGAGCTTAAAGTGACTTAAGGCACTGTGTTACGAATCCCGAGCATGAAGAGCTCGCCACAGCCCGCACCCGTCTAACTATTCTGCCCTCGACCTTGAAACGTAAAATCACACACACCCTCAAGCCATGACCCTTCGATGGGGGCTGCTCCTTCTTCTGGCCTTGGGGCGAAGCGATTGCCCCAGCAATGACAAGGTCCGCCTTACGGCCGCTGACTGGGCGAGACCTAGTTTCTTACGTCCCACTCTGGGTGGCTTCTCCATGAGAAGGAAGTGGTATAGACGTCGCATAAGTCTTTGGATGCGGAGAAACTTGATGACGTGACAGGTTCTGGCTTTGAGATTTTCAAGCTATGAGATGGGTGTACCGTGTCTCTCAGAGCCCCAAGCTGCTTGCCCAAACTGTTCAGCTCTGCCCTCAGAGCATGTGGTAGCGTGGTGCTACTCTTGGTCTTGTATGGTAGCAAGGTGGCTTGGAGATGAGCTGTGCGGTGCTCTAGGGACGTCTATTGCAAGTTCTTATAGGATAGTTGCACGGGCATTTCCAGGGGATTTTGAGGAGAAGTCCCCACTGGCAACAGGTGGGTAGATGCCGTTCGCTGCTGCTGCTGGTGGTGTTTGTTCTTGTCAATCTTGGTTTTCAGAAGCCCGATTGGGCAATGCCGTTTCAGTGCCGTACAAATTTGCAATGATCCGCTCACGAGCGCAGGCGGACTTCGATTCCTGCCAGACGGATATCCTCTTAGGCGGCCGGCGCCCCAGGAATCTTGCAAGAGCCTGCAAGAAGTGGCTGAAATGTCGAAGCCGGTCAAATCCCTGCGGGCCTTAAAGGTTCACAGTCCGAAGCTCTGCCATCAACAGCAGGATACAGGGTTTTGAGTTCACCTGCACATTGATGCAAAAGTTTGGAACGGATTTGTTGAATATCCTGTCCGTCAGATCGAGACCGGTGGCACATTCAGACATATTCAGGAGGTCTTCAGTTCTCCCACATTGTTCGTGTGTGGGTGTGTGTGGTTGCGTGGTTTCTCATTTTGCTGCATGTCCGTGGATGTCTGTGGCGTTTGAGTTGGCCAGGTTCCCTCCGCGACGACACGCCCAGGACGGTAGCACCCACGCAGCTTGAACAAAATGTGCTTATCGGACATCCGCCTCGGCATCGTCGAAATTCTGAACCCCAAAGCCTTGTCTTAGAGTCTTTCGAGTTTGGGGCCTGGCCTAGCGCTGCGGCCATAGATTCTTTAGCCCCGAAGATTTCGGCTAAGATTTTCAAGCCGCACCATCACCATTGCTTCATCATGTGTACAGTACCAGTCCCTGCAACAACAGTTCTTTTGGTTGCCGGAGATACAGTTGCTACTACTGACACCTACTACCTATTACTACCGACTACCTACCACCTACCACCTACTAGCTACCATCTACTACCTGCTACATGCGACTTGCGACGTGCTACCTGCTACCTGCTACCAACTACCTACCACCATACCACTACCACTACCCACTACCACTACC
>CAJNDV010021446.1:152649-168293 GCA_905221635.1 Symbiodinium sp. CCMP2456
TGGTGATGGTGATGGTGATGATGGTGTTTGTGCTGATGATGTTGTCGTTGATGTCAATGCCCACGCCGACGCCTATGTCGATGCTGATCTGGCGGTGATGGCGTTGGTTCTGGGCAGAACGGTTGTCATGCTGCTGCTGCTGATGATGAAGAAGAAGAAGATCAAAGTGGTCCTACTGTAGCCCACACTGAGAATTCACCGAATATTCAAAAGCTGAAACAGTCGCTTTATGTTCTGCAGCTGTCGAGCCTACCGACCAGACCTTGAGCCTTGAATCCTGCTCACCCTGACGCTTACACCTGAACATCAAGAGGCCAGAATTTTCGCTGCATTTGTGAAAGCACCTATCGATTTTCCGGAATATGTTGGCCCACAAATTCACAAAGTTTGATTGAGAATTGAAGGCGCTCAACCGGACAGGTGCTGCTGGCAGTTGTGCGCCGTGCTGCAGCGATGAGCTTTGGGGTTAGACTCGAGGGTTGTGCAAAAAGTGTCTATAGTTTACTTTGGGTTCAGAAGACCGTGGCAGTTCTTTCATCGCGTGCAGCAGGACACCCCACAGGGTCTTGCATAGGATGTCCATATCCAGGGGGGTTCAGCTGTTTGAGCTGTTTTTGCTCGCCCCAGGTTGGCTTGTGGGTAGTCGGCTTGAGCTTCACTCTCGTACCCTGCCCGTACATCAGTGTCTTGCAGACATGACGAGTTAGCTCTGGTTTCCCCAACCAGCAAAGTCAGGGTTTATCTGGTTACAGCTGCATTGGTGTGATAGGATTCTGTTTGAACTCCTGGTTTCTCAAGTTTAGTAGGTCCCAATGCGGGCTCTGATAGCACCGCATGCGCTGCGGAACTGCCGGCCTTCTGGGAAAATGGCATGTCCGCATACATCTCGGGCCTTTGCCTAATGCGCCAATGGCTAGCTGATGAAGAGGGTCAGAGTTTCTGGCTTGTGCTGCTTTTGGTTTGCGATTTTGGGAATCTGAAGTCTGCTATAAGGCTAGATCGGAGCTATCCGGCTTCATCCGAGTGTCTGCGGTGCAGCATAGCCCTTGCATGCCCAAATCCGAAGTTAAAAAACTGCCCGAATCATGCGTCCCGAAATCTGTCCACGCAGATCTCCTTCGCCCGCGGCGGCGGGCGGAAGAGGCCGGTCTGACTGTGTGCAGGGATCGAGGACGTACATACCTGTTCCTGAATCCTCGAGGCGAGTCCCGAAGATCTAGACTCCAGATACCTGACGCCAACAATGTAGGATCAGGAACCTCTTCTCCGAGATACCGAAGCCGCTTTTGAGACAAACATCAACGTCCCCCAAGGGTTCAGCCGGTAGTTTGAAGGTTGGTGGATCGTAAGAAATGCTGTGCCAGAATATGTTTGCTCAAAAAAACGCGGCTTCAAGCGCTGAGTGCTGACGAGGGTTGTTTGGGCCGCGGCCGATCGGCGATGTCTCAGCCTGCATTCCTATACCTACACCCTTTACGCGAGGCTCGTTGTCTGTTCTTGTGGCTCGGAGGCCAGTGGGCTCCATAGTGAGAGAATTTGGGCTTCACCCAGGCTTTCGGAATTTGAGCAGCGCAAGGTCCTACTTGCGATTGATCGAGATGGCATGGCCACGGGCACAGGCCATGAGTAGGGCTGTGGTGCGAGAGTGCTTCCTTAAGTCCTCCCATCCCACACCCTAAATCGTAGATCCTCAAGCCCGAATCCTAAAAGCCCAAGCTCTTCTAACCCTCGAGCCTGTATTACTTAGGACGTGGTTCCCCCGAAGCTCGCATATGCGCAGAGCTCAACTTAAACCTCCTAAACCCCTAAGTTCACACCCTAGACCCTAGACTGCAAGACCAAAACAGCCCCTTGGGTTCTGGTGGTGCTTGGAGGCAGCTCCTGGGTCCAACCGACCAGGCTCAGGTCCGGAAAAACTTGGGGTTGTGGGCCTGGACGCTTGGAGAGCATGGGTTTGGGGACGCTTGGGGTTTGGCTGTGGGAGGTTCAGAGGTTGGGAAGGTGGGTGCCTCTGACTTGTGGTTTCGCGTCTTGCAGGCACTTGGGCACCTGAGGCGTCCCATTTCGAGGTGTGTCGGACCTTAAGCAGTGGTTCGAGAGCTCGCTGAGGCTGGGATTTCGTTAGACGCGCTCTCGCATTCTGTGTGGCAATGCTTTCGACCGAGCCGAACCAACAACCGACATTGGATCTGTAGAACGAACCTCCCCCAACCCAGCGCTCTCAAGCGCACGAAGTGCCCAAACCTTAAACCTTGAAAAGCCGCTTTACCCTGCAAGCCCCAGCCTGTAAGCCGCAAAGCCTTCATGCCTAGACCTCCCACCTTTATTTGGCAGTTGGCGGCGGTGGTGCCGGAAAGGCTGCTGCTGCCCTAGAGCAGGCACGCCGCTCAGTCCCGTGTTGGCTTTGGTTTTGGCATCCTCGGGTCATTAGCTAGAATGCAGACAAACCTCGCACATGGTGAAGGACAGGCAAGTTTATAGTGCAACAGGGCAGGACAGCAATGTTAATATGATGGCAGAGCAATCCAGTTTAACCTGTAGCGGTATATCGACGGGCAGACAAGCCACTCGCACCACAATGTAGCAGTCCAATGGCAATATGGTAGGCGTTCCACACAAAATACGCGCAAAAAGGCAATGCGGACGGCTTACGCCTCGCCTGCTCTACGGCTTGGGGTCCAGCGGTCGAGGTTTGTGGGTTCCGAAACCCGAAATCAGACTCTCAGCCAGGCTGAGAGTCTGCTGAATCTAAAGCCTCGGAACTGGGAGTCGCACCAAACGAATCAGTTGAAAGACATGAATTCAACGCCAAGCCGAGAATTCGAAACATCTGCCGCCAGAAGATACTTCAGGCTGTTGACGTCATGGCTTCTGCCTTCTTGGCTTGTGTACCTTGTCGGCTTCTGGCCTCAGCTGAAATCTACTATCAAGTGCAATTCAATCGCACCATCCAAAATTGAGTAGTAGTGAAATGAACATCGATTAGATTAGAGCGCTGCTGATTTCCACGTGTCGACAACCATTAGGATTCTCACATCTGTGACGGGGCCTGGCAGTGCCATACGGTGGGAATCTGGGCGCTTCTTTCGACTGCCATGAAGTCATATCCAAACTCGTGGAATTCTATGGTATTCTTATTCACTGTTTGTTTGCTCGATGGACCCACGTCGAAGCTGGCAACTTTAGCGACTTTGGTTCCCTAAGACGTGAGCGAAATCTCAACGCTCCAAAGTCTCCCCAAGTCGTGCAGCCTGAAATCCTCAAGCTGCCAAGCCGATCCAAACACCTCGCCTAGCAGGTCTTGCAAAGCAAGCTCACGGGTACAGTGGTTGCTTCCGCATACCGTACCTCTCCACTTGCTGGGCCCCCAGCTCCGAGCTTTCGGAAGCATCCGATGGTTGGCGATTTTGCTTTCAAAGAGTCTAGGACGAAGCAGGCGGGGGAACGCTGCTATTGCCTTGGCCGTGCTTGCCGCGCCTTGGTTGGTTGAGTTGCCGACTGCTGCACGCTTTAGAAGCTCCAAGCAAAACGGGCTTAGGCGATTGCTTGCTGAGCGCCTTACTTTCTGTTTGGGCCTCAAGCCTCACACTACGGAATCTTAAAGTCTTCCTTCTTCTAACAATCTCAGTGGGTGTCGTTCCACATTCGATGATCCAGGATTTGGTGCCGGGGTTTCAAAGGACTAGTGACCAACTCGGGCGGCGCAAGGGCGAGGCCCACCAAACCCTATCCCCCCTCCACCCTCACGTATGCAAAACCAAAAGATTCCGAATTCCGAGCCCAATTGTTACAAGGAGACCGAAGTTGGTTGCAGATTGCGGCTTCCGGCTCTTAAGCCAAGAGGAACCGCACTTACCCCAAAATACTGACCCTTGCCTAAGGTGACAGCTTCAAACCCCGAAAACCAAAACCATCATTTGCATGAACTTAACAGAGAGGGTTACCCTCGCAACCTGAAATGCAGCCTTAGAGGCCCTCGTCCTGAAGCCATGCTTTGAAGGCCAGCTTGCTTGGGTTCAGGTCTTTGGGTTTCTGTGACACGAAGCGTAAACTTCTGAGAATGTTCTCAGGTGTTGGGCATCGCGAGAGAGTTTCAGCTCCCGAGCTTTGGCTCGCTTCTGGCAGATGAATTTCAGGGTAAGTCGAACTCTAGTACAATACTTCCTGAACACGCTGGCATAGTTTGATTAGCTTATAGTCGAATCAACCGTTCGGAGTTTCAACCTCCGACCCGCAATTCCAGGCCCGAGACCCCTAGAATGAATCACCAGCAGGAGCCAGCTCCCTGTGCTTCGTCCACTGCATGCGTCTCGAACAGCCGGGACCTTGCAACCATGCGCAGACTTTCCGTTTAGGAGTTATCAATATAAGCCAGGAATGGTTGGAGCTCGTACCTGAAGGTTTTGGGTTTGAGAAGTTCTGGTTGAAAGCTTCATACAGGGCTATTTTATTTGGGGTTAGGTTCTCTACAGGACACCTCGGAAATTCTGCAACCGGAAAACCTGAAGCCTAAGTTCATTCAGTCTGGCAGTTTGAGAGCTAGGTTCAGCTGTTGGTGCCGACTGCAGCTTGGGGCGGTCCTGTGCTATTGTTAAGTTTGGCGTTACCGTTGCTACGAGTAGTCTGAATGGTTCTGGCTCCCAATAGTTCGTGCGTGGTACTTGCATGTTTCCGATTTGGCAACTTTTATTGTTCGTCTTGTTACTATGACGAGTTCGCATCGCGGGAGAGGGAGAACCGGCTGATCGTTCTGCCAGGCGTGATTGCCTGAGCCCAACGGGCTTGAAGCCGGACTTTTTGCCGTCCCGAGATCCAAAGACCAACCGTAATGAGTCAAAACTCGGAAGTTGCAGCCGATATGTCAACATCGAACTCGCGAACTGTTGAAGTCGCTGCAGCTTGTGGTCTACATGATCAGTAGCGTGGTAGTCCAGATTTGATGGCCTCGTGGTTTAAATCCAAGCTTGGGTTTGCTAGGTGTTTCAAGTTGCAGGCATGCAAAACACTGAGGCTGTGGAGTGGCTTCCATCTAATCTTCGTGCAGAGCAGGGCTTTGGTGGTTTGGCAGCTTGGGGTTCATAACCCAGCGTGTGTCACAACCAAGTGTTCATGCATTTTCCCAACTAGAGCAGTGGCGACCATTGCGACGACGAGTGGCCACGATCCCAGAGTTTACAAGCAGAGACCTTAAGCCCTGGATACTTGCAACGCCTCACACCTGACCATGACCTTCTCGGCCGGCCCCAAACTGCGAGATGGCTTGAGTTTGTCCATGCTTAAGAAGGCTGAAAGCATGGCTGGGCTTCAGGATTTTCACCGATCCTTCTGAAACGGTCAGCCCGGTTCGAGATCGCTTCGATCTTGAAGACTATGTACCAGTATCACTTCGATCCTGGTCTCTGCGCCCGTCAAAACCCGAAGTGCTAATCGCTGGCCTCAAGGTCGCAGCTTCCCTGCCTCACTGCATCAACGCCACTTCTCTCGAAGCTCTTCCAGTGGCTAGGCCTGGGTGGGTCCGGAAAGTGGGCCTCATGCCATCTACCGCCATGGTATATTGTTTACGGTGATCTTTCCCGAGTCCAAACCTCTTCATGGGGGCCTTGGATTAGAGGCTGGCAGCGTGCAGCGAGGCTTCTTATGTGTTCGCCGGTCGGTGAAGGCTTCTCTCATTCCCTTTCACCTGCGAGATTATGTAAAGATGCTTTGACACAGGTCATTGGTCATTCTTGGAGGATGGGGCAGCGTGTGCATACAGGTGCAGAGAGGAAAAGCCGCGGCTTCAACTCCACAGGTGGAACGAGTGAGGGTGTTCAGTGCACGGGTTTGTCTAAAGGTATGCGGCACTGGGCACTTCAGAACTTATGGATCAGTGTTGAGTTGTAGTTCGTTGCTTCAGGTTCCCTACGGATTGGATTGCCAGTTGTTGCTCCTGCGCCAGCCGAAACTGCTGTCCAACCACGAGTGCATTTCATGTGATGTAATGCCTTCAGGTGGCGTGAGATTTCATGCGTTCTGAGTGCAAACTCACTGCCTGCGGTAGGTGTTTGGGGTGCGAAAGTCCTTTTTAGGTAGACCTCTTACCCGGCCGTAAAGATGCTTCCGGGAAGAATTGCGCCAGACAACAGAATGCCAGTCCTAGATTGGATGCATACATGCTTGTACATGCTAGCAACATACTCTCGCAGCGCATGAATAAAGACCATCAAGACCGCAGCAGCTAATGTAGAAAGATCAATCACCTCGAGTTGTCACATATCCTGCATCGCCAAGCTTCATTTTCTTACGCCCCCGAACATGGAGGCGCAAGGCCTAAGCCCGATTCCTGAAGGCCTGGATGTTGAACTCGAATCCACGCTGGGTTATTGCGTGCGGGGAGGTTCGCCGCAAATTCCTCGACGCACTCCAGCCGTGCCACCTTTGGCACTCTCTGGGAGTACAGGTCCCTCTGTGACATGTTTTCGGGATAACAGGTGTTCAGGGTGTAGGCTTTGAGAGGCGAACCGGAGCTTGGGGTTTCGGCACGGGATACCAAACAGGGACATGGGACAGAGACGTGGTAAAGGCCCAGGGGTAGCTCTGGCTGCGAATCCTCGGCAGGTGGCAGCTGCACCTTGCCCACGGATGTTCGTGAAGTAGTAACGGAAAGCCAGTGCCTCAGACATGCTCCGTGGGGACTATACAGTGGGTGTGGGAAGGACCGTTTTCTGTTGGCCATGGCGTGTTGCGGTCACTCGACCTGGCAACGGATTATCGCTTTCTAAACTTCGATCTGAAGGACTGTAGGTTTTCCGACTATAAGGTTTCTAGGAACCTTGATGTTCTCACGGTATCAGGTTCATCTGTGCAGGCTGCTACATGTAGCAGATTGGAGTACAGACCGAGTCAACATCCTAGCTCGTCGGCCTCAGGCTTCCTTACCTTTAGATTTCTGATTCGAAGTCCATGGCCCGAAAGCCTGGAGTTTCTTTCTGCGAACACTTGAAAGGCAATGGTCCGAAGCCACATTTCCCGACCGCGAGGCTCGATGAGCCACCTGTCGGCTGCCTCCTCGTCCTCTAGGCACGCAGAGCCAAAGGAGTCTGCTGCAAAGCTTCCTCTGCAACTTCACGGATGAGGGTATGGTTAGGGTTGAGGGTTTGTTTAGAGTTGAGGGGTAGGCCGCGCAGCCCGAAACTCTATATCCTTCACAGTTTCTTTTTTGTTAAGCATCGAACCTCAAACCCTGTTTGCCTTAAGCCACGCAGATTGGTTGACAGGAGTGGCATAGCATGTGCAGCCGGTCGTTTGCCAAACTACAGCTCCGGTTGCTCGGTACAGTACCTGCGGTCTCGTTGATCGCCACGCATTGTTCGGCCATCTTGGCGCTTTTGCGAACATCCTGCGAAGTGGCAGGTCCAGCAATAGTCAGCCTGGATCTCAGCGTCTTGCGGCATGTGTACAGTTTCGTTTTGGCGAATTTTCATCCTACAGCTCCGAACTAAAGAGCACCACAGACTGAAAGCATATAATCCTTGACCCCAAGTCTGAGAACATTCCTGACTCTCGGAGCCTTGCAGCAGGAAGAAGCCGAAAGCAGCCGGCGCGATTCCGGAGGCCAGATGCAGCTTTCCAATTTCAGGCTAAAGCGCAGGGGTTGTCCATCATACTGTTTTCGCTGTTGGAGTTCAGGACGTGAGACTAGAGGTTTGGATGTGGTCGTCGTGATCGGCATCACCCTCGACTTCGAGCTGCTGATGTATCTCCTCACATGTTCATTCAGAGTAGTTTGTTTGATGAGTTTCGGTGCGATTTTTGGGGTGGTGTTCTCGATTTGAACTTCGGCCCCGCACGAGGCTTCAACTCGGGCTATCCATGTAACTGGTGGTAGGAGAACCTAGACTCAGACGTCCCTGAAAGGAAGCTGGCACCGGCGGAGATGGCTGCTTGCCAGCAAGCTCCCTTCTGGCCCTCGTTGGGGCAAGATCGTTTGAGCGACTCCCCGTCCGACTGGAACAGCAGGGGTTTGTGGCTTTGTTATCTTCTTTGAGGTCTACCTGGGAAATCTAAAGGGATGCAGAAGAAGCCTTGTTTGCGCGACGGACTTGGAAGCAGAATTCAAGCTGAGTCCGTGGGTCCTGGCTACGGTTGTACTAGACTAGCTCGAGGCTGCGAGCCTATTTTCTGAAGTGAGCTTCGGCTTCGCCTCAAGGACTACCCTTGACCTTTGAAGGCTTGGTGTCGCCCAGTGAGAGCTTATCCGTGATTGGCGAGCTTGTGCCGACATCGTTCAGGACAAATAACCTAGTGACCTAGTGCAACCTAGGCCCATACTTTGACTTGTACACTGTATGTGCATGGGGCTGCTGAGCCGTGACCAAAACTCAGGGCTGTCACCCCCCCACCCACCCCACTAATTCTGTTAGCCGGATAGCTGCTGGAAGAGCAGAGAGCATCAACAGCTAAGGCCTTCATCAGCCAAGCACGACCGGAAGTTTGTTCGTTGAAGGCTGTAGACAGGTAGACTGATGGGTTCAAAAAGGAAGCCTGACATGCGACAGTGCCTCAACTGCAAGTCCATCCCGAACCACTCAAGCCAAGACTTGAGCAGAGGTGGCACTGGTGAGGCAAGTTCCGTGCAGGCCGGCATAGCTTAGGTTGTAGACTGACTCGACTTGTAGTTTTGCCTCTAGAACCCTGCATGCAAGGGTGTGGGTTTCGGGGTCAGGAGTTCCGTTGATTCACTTCTCCTGGCATATACTGCGCTCCGCACGCGATGCTTCATGAGCACTGCTCCGAATACCCAAACCCAAAACAGTCCATCAGCGTCCACGGCTGTGGTGGTCCTCGTGTCGTGCTGCTCCTCCCCGCCATTTCTCGCCCCTGCCACCGCCACGGACGATCACAGCCGCCGTGGCTGCCACACCGCCACCATCCCCGCCGCCGCCGTCGCCGCCGCCACCAGCAGCAGCACAGCGGCACCGCCACCGCCATCGTCAGCACCATGACCACGATGACCACCGCCGCCACCACTAGCAGCGGCAGCATGTCTGCTCGGTATAATCCTGATAAGCCATGAACCGAGTGGCCCGCGCTCCCTGCAGGCGAACTCGGAGCCACTGGTGGCCGAGCAGGCGCACGAATTATCTACGGCTGCTGGCTTCTTGTCCGTGTTGGCGTTAGCGCAAGCAATCGGCTTCGAGCGTCGAGAAGTTTAAGCATTCTCTTCCATGTTTTGTGGAGTTTCTGGCAAGACAGGGACGGGCTTAGCCACCCCTTGCGACGAAAGCGTAAAGCCGCTCCTGGACACCTGAAATCAAATTGAAACCCAACCAGCACACCCGAGACCGACGAGTCTGACGATCTAAAGCTTCAACCACGCGAAACCAATGCGCAGGATTCGCAAGTTGTCGACCTAGTCGTCGACCTGATGCAGGTTTCCTGTCATGCGAGATTGCAGATTGTTCATTTAGGCTTCGAATGTTGGGCGTAGTTCAGTTCCAGAGGTGAAGACTTTTGGATGAAATTGAATGCCTTAGCTGACGATTGATTTGTGGGTCAGATGGACCACATAGTTCTGAGTATGCCTTGAAACGAAGCCTTGGCCATGCCTTCGCCAGGATTCCTCTCGGGTCAAGGATTCTGAAGCCAAGAGTTTCAGTAAAGGGACTTGCAGCCGCCTGTGCAACCCGAGCAGTGGCTTGGAGAGCTTCTTGCCTTTTGCGTTGGAAGCCTACTTATCGGCAACACTGTCAAAATTCCCATTCCAAACTCTGGACTGCGATCTGCAACGCACAGGCAGAGCATGGTCCAGGCAACACACTATCTTCAGTGGGAGACTTTCGGTTTCATGCTTTGGATGGCATCAGTTCCTCATTGTCATTTCTTGTAATTGTGGCATCGAAACGGCAGGGCATTTAATTCGGTTTTGAGGGGCCGTCGCTTCAGGAAAAACAGTACAGTTAAGTAGGAGATCGCCTGGCTGCCGATAGCCTTGTTACACGCAGTCCAGGCAAGCACTCACGTCAGCCTTGTACGTAGTAAAAGGTTTTTGAATCACCATCCTTCTCGGTCTCGAACGGTTATCTCTGCACAAGCTGAGACTTAGACCTGAAGCACTCAAGATCTGCCGGTTGTAGCCAAGTATCTCGTTGACACCGAGATGAACTTCATCCCAGCAGGCTTAAATCTGAGGTATCAGGGGCCCTGATGCTCGAGCCCTGTGCCGAGGTGAAGAGACGCACCGTGGAAGCCCTAGAGCAGGCCTCCGGCTTTGCAGAATCCCTGTGCGATAGTTCAAGGCTCGGAATTTTCAGTCTGGTGCCGCTTGCATTACAAAAGCTTCTTGGTCATCTTCGAAGCGCGTCTGCACGTGCAAATTGCAACCAGAAAATAGAACGGGACGGAAATGGTTGATGTTTTGGCCGTTGAAACAAACCTATACATTTTCTTGCTACAAGGAAGAAGCCGCCAATGACATGTCTGCTTGTGTAGCAGTGCAGAGACTACTATTTCAAGATTAACCACTCCCGTACTGTGCCAATGCTTGTCAAAGCCTGTCATGCTTGCGGCTTCATGGTCGGGTCATGCCCATGCCATGTCCTTTGCATTGTCCTTGAGTTTGGGGTTTGCCCAAGCCGACTTTGTCGGGTGCTGGTCTGAGTGTGCCTTGGCAAACATAGGTATTTGTCTGTGATCCGAGGTAACAGTAACACCCTTGAACCGCACCCAAACCCACCCCGACCCACCCTCCGTGCCCCCAAACACCCAAAAGCCTTCGTTCCCTCCAATCCGGTTGTTTTTTATGACAGTCGGCGACGCTGCAAGGATTCTGTTTGCAGGTTAGGCCCGAAGACTCGTACTTGGATCTCATGCAGCAACGGTTGTCAGCTGTGCGATGCATCCGCATCTCTGCACCTGCACCAACTCCTTTCGACCAGGGTAGGATCAGTTTGGCATGAACAACAACGTAATCTAGATAGACAAGAGAATTACAGCCAGCACCGCAGTAAACTGCGGCCACAAGATCGGAAATCTCCATGATTGTTCATCTCCTGCTCCTTCTTTCAAGGGCCCTGTGGCAATTTCGGCTAATAGAAACCGCCGAGGATGCCACTCCCCCCACACTGGCGAATGCAGGACGCGAAGCGTTCGGCTGCCGCCTTCCACGAGCTGGATGCGCTGCTGGGGATGATCATTGCGCTTCGGGAGGACCGCTGTCCGTGTTTTCACTGTTTTTGGAGTTTGGATGGAGAGCTTATGGGGAATGGCAGACCTGAGCTTTTTGACTTCTTGGAGCTTCTCCCGTGTTCAGGTGGGGCGGTGCCTTCAGGATGTGTCTGAGGCTTCAGAGTTCGAAGCTGGGAAGATGTAGGGGGACCGTGCAGTGCTTTATTTTATTGAGGCATCATTCTCTCCACTTTAGAAGCAACATCAGCACACCGAACCCTGCACCCCGACATCCGAGACCACTACTCTTATGCCAGTTATGGCTGCTCATCCAGGCAAACGGTGGCACTGGCCCCGACGAGCGCGAGACAAACTTGAAGCTCGTCTACGAGCAGGCCATGCATGGTGCACGCGCAGCTGCGCTGTTTCTGGACGAGGGGTGAATTACATATCAGCCCTCAGGAAATACCGGATATGGGGCCTGCGAGAGTTCCAGAGAGAGAGAGAGAGAGAGAGAGAGAGAGAGAGAGAGAGTGAGTGAATGAATGAATGAATGAGTGAGTGAATGAGAAGCCAAAGAAGACTCTCAAGTTGAGGATGTTCAATAGTCGTTGGCACACAGACAAGAAGACAGTCTGCGAAAAGGAGTCATCATCATGTTGAGGCGAGGAGCATGCAGGGCCCGGAATATGCCGAACTTGAACCTGAACTCTTGTCAGGTGTACCGCTCGATTCAGCGATCGACCGAAGAGGCGAATGTTTAGGGCTCCGTGCATAATTCCGAGAAGGTAGCGGTAAGGCGCAGTGTTGAGCATAGCGGAATGTTCGTGGAGGATTGCTCAAAAGATGCCCTTTACGAAGGCTATTTTGGGATTTGGGCAACACCTGTTGGAGGGTGGGCTTCGGCCGAAACTATGGAGGGAAGAGGCGTTAACGTGGAATTGAGAGTCACGGAACTAAGGAGATACTAAGGAGCATGCGATTTGTTTCGGAATGGTCGCAGCGGAGAAATCTACATGGGCTGACCGAATTAACACCAGTCCTGCATTCATGGTCACCGAACTGTTCCGGCATCTGTGTGTGAGGCACGTGCCTGCATGAGCAGGTTTTAGGCTTGCGTCTATTGTTGAGAATACTGGAGGCCAATATTCCGGTCCCACTCATAGAAGTGCCTTCGTGCTTAGCTGCACGCCTTCGTCGAGCGCTAGTGCAGGCCAACAAGATCCGCCATGAGATTCAGGACCACTCGAGCTTCTGAGTCCCAAGCGATCGTCACAGACAAGGGCGAAGAAGCAGAGCGTCGTCACAACCTAGGGGCTATGTTGCGATGAGCTTGTTGAGAATGATCCCAGCATTCTTACATAGGGCTCTGCAAATGATCTACTTTCTGCTCCGAAGGAGTTGGACAGTTTCTGCCGGAAGGGCTACATCCCTCCTGTTTACGACGCCTACAACGCCTCGCAGCAGGACTTTGTACCCCGGCCTCCTGCGCGCCCAACCTCTGGGATCAGCTCCTTGAATGACTACTCAAGGATCGGCAACTATGTAGTTGTAGTGACATTGTAGTGTTTTGTTCCGCAGACGCCCAGAAACCTTATGGCCTCGCTGCTTGCCGAAGGACATCCAGAAAATGCGAGAGCTCCATCAAGCAACAGCACCCATAGAGGACAAGGCAACCGAGATTCAGGGCTTAAAGGGCTAAAGCCTAAAGTCTTTAAATTAACGTGCTGTGGTTTTGCTGTCTGCGAGAATGTTGAAATGCACAGGGTCGGGCATGGTCCGTATGCATGCCCCACACAAATTCATTAGGACCCTCTGCATCTTGAGGCCGATGAATTTTCGTTGCATACAGCGTGATAAAGTAAATCTTAGTCCCCAAGGTTTGAAATTCTGAATCTTTCAGCCCCCGGGCCGGAGGCTGCGCAAGAAGCGGCTAACACCTGGTCTGCGCCTGTCACATCCCAGGCCTTGTTCGCTTGACTACACTTGCGGCACCAGTTTGCGTTTAGGACCAGGAGGGTTGCAGGTTATCGCTTTGGTTAGACCCCAGCATCTCACTGACTGGAATAGGTGTGGAAGACAGCTCAGAACCTTCGGGCGGGCTCAGAAGTTGACCAATTGAAGTGCGCAGACCGCAGACCTTTGGGCATGCCAATTTGGGGCTTCTTACTTCGATCTTGGCACATCATTCAGCTTTGCGGCTCGGGGTTCGTGGTGTGGTTCGTTTGGTTAGGGAGCAGACAGATTGGAAACTTTCATGCATGGCACAATGTGATCGGTCTGTTTTGCTCCTTGTTCGCTGCTTTATTTACACCTGCAGACGATCTTCGGATGCCTTGAGGTATGGCTTCTGAGTCTACCGCCTCGACAAGTGTGAAGCTATCTAAGCTATCTTCTACAGCTTCAAGCCTCCAGCGAGCGTCGCCGAGCCGTCCTTGAAACAACTGCAGCTTCTTTCCTACATACTCGAAGTAGTAGCCTTGCTGCAGGTAATTGAGATCCCTCATCTGCCGCTTTCATGCCTCAACCAGGTTGGCTGTGGGTCCGGTGCTGGGGAGGGCTTTTTCCGCTCAGGCTTGGTGTTCCCAGTGTTATCACGGAGATCATGATGACATATAAGTATCCGCGGCAGTTATTGTAGGACTGACCGTATGTCTCTTAGAATAATCCTCACCGTATACTCTGCAGCATGGAGAACAAACCTCGACAGATGTCATTCGGCCAAACTACGTAATCTACCTGCTCTAAAGTCAATCATCTAAACTTTGGAGCTTGCTTGAGTACGTTGTCGTTGTGAGTTGTGAGAACTACTGAACATCAGGCTGCGCAGGATTGTTTCGCGATCTGCAGCCGATCTCAAACTGTGGAAAGTCTTGAGGAACCTCGATCCGTTTGGGGAAGGCACCTGCGTTGAAAGCTGGGGTCGCTGTCCTCGAGTACGTACAAGTACAATAGACCGTCCGAAAGCACCTTGGCGATGAGTTTTGTTGTAGGCCCTGCCGAGCTTCGGTCTCAATACCCGCTCGCCATCCTGAGGCCTGAAACCGTGCCAAGACCCAAGAACCCAGAAATTGAATTCAAAATAACTACAAAGCTCGGAAGCGTCCATCCATGCTAGGGCAATGTGGAAGTGCCTACACGCAGACACGAGGAGTCTTCAGAAGGTTCAGGGTGCTTCGGTTGTAGCGCCTGTGGCACCCTTCCCCTAGGTAACGTCGTGATGTGAGGCAAGGTTGACTCTGAAATTCTCTTGGTTGTTCCGAAGCGTCCGTGAGTCAGGCTGCGAGCCAAGTTTCTAGGGGCCCGTCTCGGTCGTCAGGCTGTGATTGTGCATCAGAACCTGCCTCTGCAACTACATCAGCTCTCTCGCGACTCCTATTCGTTGCCTTGTGAAATCTTGCCTCGTAAAGATGTTTGCCCCGCGTCATCTTGCAGTGAAGATATGCAGCCGCAAGCCGAATCGGGCATGGTCTCAAAGTTGATGTTTCGTGCATTCGCAACACCTTGAGGGTTTTGGCCCTGAGCAATTGCTATACATGCAGGAAGATGTGGAATACTCGTCATCCAGCGGCTCTTCAAGTCAAGCCGGCCAGTTGTACATGCCTTTATTCTGAACCTTAATGCGTGCATGCCCAACGCCCTGAGAGAGAGGGACATAGAGAGAGAGAGAGAGAGATAGATGGAGTAGGATACAGCTGCATTGCACCAGCTGCGTTGATGCGAGTTCTGCAGCGGGTCCTGAGTCCTGCGTCATAGGACGCCGCAGTGGTGTGTCTGTGGGGACGGCGAAGGCGTGCCTGCTGCGCTTCCTCCTTCCATGACAGAGCACCGCCTTGGTGGTCTCCTCAGCCGATCAGCTGGAGCATCAAATGGAAATCTGATCCGCCCTTATTCTGTGAAGGCTGCAATGTGGCTTGTGTAGTACGGTCGGAATCATGTATCTTAAACACCCCCCCCCTTTTGGCGATTCCGGTTCATCATGTATCTTAAACAAGCCCCCAGTTTCCGGCACGTCATATATCTCAAACATGCCCCTCATTTGGCGATTCCGGTTCATCATACAGTGAATCCCAGAAAGTCGGATCGTGTAGTCAGGATGATTCATGCTGGGATCCCCGATACTTTGCCTCAAGGGCATCCAGCGTATTGGAATCGCGGGGTTCCATGTCGTGAGCTGCGCTCACAAAGTGCTTTAGGCGTTGCGCTTCGAGGCTTCGGGGTATCGCGAAGATCTTTGGTTTCTGAGCTCTGCGAACGTTTACTCTGTAGTATGCGTCTTGCTTGGATTTGAGGATCTAGTGGGTTTGAAGTACAGGTCTGACCGCACCCCTTACTGTCACATGCCTGAGCTCCAATAAACCGGAGTCGCCCAATGGGGGGAATCGCCACATGCGGGGCCGTGTTTAAGATATAAGATGAACCGTAATTGCCAAATGAGGGGTCATGTTCGAGATAGACGATGAACGGAGCAGGTTTAAGATATATGAGGAACCGGAATC
>CAJNDV010021447.1:15031-29872 GCA_905221635.1 Symbiodinium sp. CCMP2456
CGCAAGTCAACCGGCCCACTGTGTAGCGGGGTGTCAGCCGAGCCTTGCGCAGTGGACACAACGGGCGCAGCAGCAGCCAGGGGTCCTGGTTCCGTCATCGAGGACGAGGAGGCAGGTGGTGTCACCGCTGTGGCGAAGGGACCCGACGAGGCTGATGCTAGTGGTGTGGACCAGGACCAGGTCGAGTAGGTACCCCAGGAGTGTTCAGCCGGCTGAGATGACTCCGGTGGCGTAGAGGACCATGTCGAACTCGACGAGGGCCAGGGGGGCCAGGAAGACGCAGTGCAGGTCGGCGATGAAGACGGCAAGGTCGATGACGTCCAGGAAGACCATGAGGAGGTACTCCAGGGAGACCACGAGGAGGTACTCCAGGAAGGGTCAGCCGGCGAGGACGGCTCCGGTAATGCAGTGGACCATGTCGAACTCGAAGAGGGCCAGGGGGACCAGGTGGACGGAGTCCAGGGCAGCAGTGAAGACGGTGAGGCCGACGACGTCCACGAAGACCAAGAAGACGTAGCAGAGGTCCAGGGGCCCGGCGAGGTCCAACCAGGGGCCATGCACGTAGCAGGCGGTTGTTCGGTTGTCGAGGGGGAGGGCCAGGAAGTTGCGGAGGAAGAAGTCGCCCCATGCTCCCATGTCGTAGTGGCAGGGGACTCCAGCGGCCCGCGCGGTCCAAGAGAGCCAAAACCCAGGTTGCGACCGTCACGGAGCAGATCCAGAAGGGCGGTTCCACGGGGACCTTACGCCGAAGTGCTCGAAGGTCTCGTCCATCCATGAGAGCCGAAACGTCCCAGGGCGGCTGAGATAAGGCTTCCAAGGTCTGAGCTGCAGCCGGTGTTGGATGGGAAGAGGTCGCCGAGGAACCCATGGGCACAGTCACCGCAGTGGAGCGTGAGGTGGTCCGCAGGGAAGAGTAGGCCGATGCCGTGTCAACAAAAGATTCATAGTCCTCGAAGGCCAATCCCGCTCCAATTTCCGCGTCCAGGTCCAAAGTCGCCCCTTGCGAGTGTACCGGACGATGTCCTGTAGAGGAAGAAGTCGCCTGTTCTGGGTGGTCCAGTACGGGTTGGTCCTGGGTCGCAGGGTCCCTCCAGGTGTCTTCCCAACCATGAAGGTGCTGTGCAGGTAGAGGAGCCTGAAGGGGCGCTGGGTCCTGCCATGTGTCGTCCCAATCCTCATGCTGCGGCGGGGCCGCCGACCATTCATGTTCCCAAAGATGACCGGGGTAGTCATCCTGTGGCATGCCACGAACTTGGTGGCAGCACGACGCCACCAAACTCCAGGACAACCACCATGGGGCCACCACAAAGAGAAAGCTCCACAGGCAAAGTCGACCACGGGCGCCGCGAGGAGGTGCCATGGAAGAGTAGAACGTAAACGAGGCCCGCAAAAGAGTTCAAGGTCTCGAGAGGTAAGGGCTGCAGGTGGTGTTCTTGGTATTGTCATTGAAATTCCAATATCGAATCGGATGCACTGTGAAGGCAAAGCACAACGAAAGCAACTCATCAGACTGTCCGCATGGATGATCATGTCCAACGATGCAGGGAGAGGGCATGCCGAGTACGGGTTAGTACATTGCAAACCAGCAAGAAGGCCAGCGTTGTCAGGTGAACTTAGTCAGCGTGCCCCACAGGGCAAGCTTCATCACAGTCCAGCCACGAAAACATAGATTGCTCAAATGCTAGGTAGCGCAAGTTGACGAGCCCGAGTCCAAGGGACATCCCATCTCTGCACATACTGCGAGCGCAGCACACTCCATTTTGCCCTGTCGCAAGCAAGCAGGTGCCAGGTGACCTCAAAGCTCTCCGCCATTTGTCGCTCTGTGCATCCCGCATGAAACCTACGGGGGTGGCGACGGCCATGTGTCTTCGCCTGTTCATGACGCCACCATTCCATGTTGCGCCACTTGATCGTTTTCATGGTGAGCCCGAGGTCGGCCGTGAGGCCAATCGCTGTATCTTCTTGACGCCGTGCCCAGTGTCCCATGAGAGAATGCTGAAGGCCAAGTATAGTGGAGGACCATCGAGGAATGGTATTTGTTGCCATCCAATATCTGCAGAACCGAAGGCTTCTGCGGTTCCAGTCGACCCAGCTCTCATCAGCTTGGCGCTTGACTGCAAAGGCATCTCTAAGCAAGTGGAGTTGGAGCGTGTTTGCTGCCTGGAGGTCATCTTGATTCCAGGTAACAGCCCCAGCCGTCCAACTCCAGCATGACTCAACGAGAGTTCGGATCATCCGAATCTTAGCCATCCAGGGACCAGGCGCTCTCAGGACATCACGATGCTTTGCCGCAGCAACCCTAGCCCGGCCCAGGAGTTCCTTTGCCTGCTGGGATGGCGGGGCATGGAAGGAGAACGACAGACCGCGGACTTTAACAGACTCAGAAGGATCCGAGATGACATACCGGTCTTGCCCAACGGTGGCCAGTCGACTGCCGCGAAAATGGGGGCTTGCGATGATCTTTGTCTTCTCCACGGCCAGTTCCAGACCCACCTCACGAAGGGCCCGGCCAATGAGGCGAATCCGGCGAATAAGTTTGCCAAAATCCTGCTCCACTAGAAAGACATCGTCCTGGTAAAACATGAGATCGACATCAAGATCTGCGAGGGAAGAGCCAAGAGTCTGCCATTTCGCCCCCTGCCTCAACGAGCACAACACGTCATCCATTACTAGGCCAAACAGTTCCGCGCTTTCTGGAGCACCCTGCTTAATGCCAATGCTCGAGGAGAGCTGAATTGAGGCACCGCCAGGTACTTGCCCAGTCATGGAATGTGTGCGTAGTTGCAACAAGAGATAGCGTAGTTCAGCATCACACCCCTGCTGTTGAAGTCGCCGAAGAAGAAGATCAGCAACTTTGCGACGATCTACTCTGTCAAATGCCCCAGCCACATCAAGTTTGCAAAGAAGACATGGAAGACGCCATTCTCGGACAACATCTCGAATTCGTCCAACTGCGCCGATTAAGTCCGCGGTCTGACGTCCCTTGCCACAGGAGGAAATGGTGGATCCTCGCCTAAGTTTCGGCAGCGTGCGACTGCATACAAGCCTATTGACAAGTTTGTTGAAGCAGCTGCTGATACAGATTGGTCGAAGATCTCGCGGTCCAGCTGGTGTGGGACATTTGGCAAGGAGTGCGAGGTAGCTGTCGTTCCACTTTTGTGGCACCTGACCCTCCTGGACAATGTGGTTAATGATGTCGATGAACTGAGGGGCAAGGACATCATCGTTAGCCAATTCACGAAGCAAACTCACCCCGATGTAATCTGGTCCCACCGCGCTGCGGCTTTTCATTCCAAGAAGTTGCTCCCGCACCTCGGTGAGACTGAAGGGAACAAAGGCATCAGGTAGAGGAACTTGTTGCAGGAGTGACCGGAGCTCTTCATCCCAGGCATCAGTGGAGTGGGCCGTCATCTTGCGAACGAAGTGTTCCTGCACCTGGGACGTGAGTTGTTCCGAGGAGCGGTCCATCAGCATGCGGCCCCACCACCCTTTGGTCCGATTACGTTCACGCTGCAGCGCACGATACTCGTCCCAGTTACCTTGCAGGATTTGAGAGAGCCGGGCTTGTTGCCATTGACGCCTGGCGCGTTTGCGAGCTTTGTGTGCACGTTTCCAAGCCCCAGCCGTCCCCATCCTCTTGGCCTCAAGAATTTCTTCACGAACCTCTGGGGGGTCTCGGTAGGCACGGCCTGGTTTTGGGGCAGTGTGCGAGCGCGCAAGTGCCTCAATGTCAT
Organism: Symbiodinium sp. CCMP2456; assembly: GCA_905221635.1. Lineage (NCBI taxonomy): Eukaryota > Dinophyceae > Suessiales > Symbiodiniaceae > Symbiodinium > Symbiodinium sp. CCMP2456. Next base: position 18,766 of record CAJNDV010021447.1, read on the forward strand.
CAGCATCAATCAAGTCGTCAGGCGGAAGGCGAGAACGGACCCAGCGGGCTCGTGAGTCCGCCCCCCAGCGCAATGGTGCAATCTTGTTCATGGCATAGAGGGAGATGTGCACCATGGCGTGATCAGATCCTATCACATGCCGTCGTTCAGGATCAATAATGGCCTCCTGGCATGCAGCTTGTCGTACCCAAACGGCATCAATTTGGCGACCACGGCGGTTTGCATCACGTGGGTAGTGGGTGGCAACCGCTTGTTGAACTGGACTGGGAGCACAAGGACGTAGTCCAGTCCGGAGTGCAACTTCCACCATGGAGTTAAGCTTGGCTGAGCCAGAGGTGAGCTCAGGGTTTTCTCCACTGTACGACCACACCAACTGCTCATTCACGTCCGCACCAAGCACTAGTGGGTACTGTCTCCATTTGGCTGGCAAGGTCGCAAAGTAATCATCGACTGCACCCGCATACACAGCTGCTGTAACACCAGTGTGGCAATGCAAGGCGCCCAGGACAACACGCCCCAGGCCTCGTATTCTGGCAAGCACCCAAATGCCCCGCGAAGAGGAGCGACGATCAATGACAGAGTCGAGGCGATCTTGTGAGACACCGATGGCTGTACCACGCCACTGTCGACTGTCACGGAACGTCACCCAGTGGAAGTAGTCTGTGTCTTTGGTGTCCCACCCCTCCTTGAAAGCTTCACGGGAGACTTCTTGTACAAGAGCAATTTCACAATCACGAAGGGCAAGATCTAGGATTTCAAGTTCTTGTCCTCCTAAATTCCAACATGCAATTCGCCCCCAACGATGTGATTCACCACGAGGAGCAGCAGGCGCAGGATCAGAGGGAGGTTCCTTAGGAAAGTCACCCTCCGGATTTGCAGCGGGAGTGAAACCATTGTCCTGCTGTCACAGCTCAAGCTCAAAAGCCGCCCGAGCAGCAGCAACATCGCAGCCAGCGGTGACCGCGACGGCCTCCAAATCAACCCAGCCGCCAGGCAATTGCACCACATCATCCGACTTCGGCATCCTATGCGTGGCCGACCCCAACTTCTTGAAGCCACACCAAGCCGTGCCTGCCGACCAATCCATGTCGTATGCCGTGAACATCTGGTTCATTTGGTGCTTAATACATCCATTGTCGTCCTTGGTGTCCTCGACCAGGCCGACTGTGACGCGGCGGATCATGCTGATGTGTGAAGTTCTCAATCTCGCGTTCCTGGTCTTGACGAACCCCGCCCAGGCGACCTTGGTTTCCCCAGCCTGCTTGGTGCTGTCCAGGTTCAGCTTGAGCGCTGCCACAGCCTTGACCACGAGCCACATGAGTGCCTTTACATCCTCGAAGCAGTGTTCATCAGCTCGCTGACTAAATTTAAGCATCCCAACACTTCTCCTGGGGCCATAGACTGCCAGCTTGGGGGTGTCGATGAGGTCCTTAATGGTTGGGTGAAGAAGGATCGCCTCACTTTCTTCCTCGATGACTGCTTTTCGCGTGTCTGCAACCCATCCACCAATGATCAACGTCTTCTTCTCGTCCTCAGTGAGCGTGTCATTGGGGTCAGTGTTGAAGGCGTCGGCAGAGGTTGCAGGTCCATGTCCACGAGCTGGTCCGGGCGGGAGAAAGTCGCCCCCAGGTGTCTTCAGTCGTCGGCGTGCTGGACCAAAGGGAGGAGGCCACTCTTGTTGCTTTCGAATGTAATCTGCCCAGGGGTCATGGGGGACGTTGGCCAGATCGTTCTTCCGGTCGGGACGGTCACTGGAGGAGCCCTTCGTCTGCAATTCACCCCATTGCACTTTGAGGTTCTTGACTTCCTCAGTAAGCTCCTGAACTTTGATCTTTCCAGCCTCGTGCTCTTTCCGAATGGAGGAGAGGTCCCGCTCCAAAACTTTAGTTCGCCCCTTGACGGATTCCACATCACCCTTAAACTGAGCTTGGCAACCTTCAACAGAGCTGACCCTAGATTCAACAGACCCAACCCGAGACTCAACCTCGGTCCAAGCTTGCCGCATGCTCATCATGTGTCCTTGTAGTAGTTCACGAAGTTCACGCCCGGTCATGGGGAGGTCAGCACCAGGGTCTCCATGGGGACGCTTTGTTGGACTCTCCGCATCGTCTTCGTCTTCTTGCCCAGATGGATCGGCACTTGAACCCCGATGCACAGTCCTCACTGCTTCAGCACGAGCACTTTCAGACGAAGTGGGAGCCCCGCGCTTGCGCTTCTCGAGGCCTCGGTGCTCAGTCCCAGTCTTGACCTCTTTGTCGTCGAAGATTTCAAGATCAGAGCCGTCGGCAATCTCAGTGGGCGATCTGGGCTCAGTTTGCATTGGCACCACGTCCAGCTCCGGCGTAGTCATGACGAAGTGGCACAGGAGGCAGATGTCACCACACAAGCACTTTGAAGCACCAAGGCAACACACGTCACCCAGCGTAGGTCGACAAGTGAATCAACGGCACCGCGAGCACGGACACCAGCAAGATGGCAAAGTCACCCGCGTCCCCCAGCGTAGGTCCACAAGTGAATCAACGGCAGCACGAGCACGGTCACCAGCGAGTTGGCAATGTCACCCTCCCAGCGTTGAGCAGGTGCAGAAACGTGGTCTGGACGTAGAAGAACTCGCCCCAGGACCAGGCCAGCGTCGTGGCAGTGTTCACGTTCCACCGACAAGTCGCCCCACAGCACGCCCCAGTTCAACTTTGACGATCCAACTTGCAACGCACTTTCACTTCAACCCTCAGGGCACCCCTTGTGGTAGATCACAACAATGGCACAATTCTCACAGCTAAGTTCACAGAGACCTTTGGCTACGGAGAAGTTTGGGCCGAGACTTGAGCCAAAATGGCTACGGCCAAAGAGTTTAGGGTGTAGGGTTTACATAGGGATATTAATCGGCACCGAAAGTGCCATTGTAGTTCCCTTTTCTGGTAACCAGAAAAGGTAACTACAATGGCGACGGTTGAAGGATCTGCAATACGAGTTTCAGCTTAGATAGGACCTTAATACGGCTTCGCGCAGGGTTTCATGGGTTCCTTAACCCTAAACCCTAAACCCTAAATGCTTAAAGGATATTTGTGGGAATTGGTCTGCGGGCCATGGGTTCAGGGTTGATATAGGGTTTGCGGCTTTAGAGACTGAAGGTAGGGGTTGCGGTAGGCGCTTGTGTGTTTGTGTTCTTGGGGGGCTCTAAGGCTTTGGGGGTCCTTGGGTTTTGGGGGCTTCGAGCTCGTGTTTGAGCTTGGCACATAACCATGGGATGAAGTCAGAGACCCTGGACGCTGAAACGTTCGGCCTGTCCAAGGGATGATTGCTTTGCCTGTTTTAGGGATGACCGGAAAGAGGCCCCCTAAACACCTAAACCCTAAACGCCTAAACCCTTAAACCCTAAACCCTAAACCCCTAAACCCAGAAGCCCAGCTTCGGCCGGCCTGAAAAGAAGAGAACTTGGCCGGCAGCGTGTCATGAAGCATGGCCTCGGCAGCACAGGGCGAGTTTGGGCGATTGGGCTTTATCCATAGGCCCCATGTGGCTTATATTTAGGATCCTATTAATCCCAAAAAGGAACTACTATGGGGCCCGGGTAGGGCTTCGAGGGTTTTAGGGCTTTTGGGCTTGTGCTTGTTTTGGGCTTTCGGGTGTTAGAGTTTCTGCTGTTTGGACGCTCATCACTTACTTGCAGGTGGGTTTCGGGCTTCATAGACTCTAAGACTCTGAGAGTTAAGGCAGGCACTTTAATCCCATGAGCCCAGCCCGCGGTTCAGGAACAGTGGCCTGCTACTTGTGGCTTTCCGAGGTGCATGAAGCTGCATGACCTCCTGCAGGAAGTTGGGGTCATAGCCTGGCATCTGCAGAGGATACTTCTGATGATGCTGGCGATGATGATGAATATACATTTTCGAAGTCTGAGGAAAGTTCACGGTGACGACGGCTCGGTGGCGCTTGTACTTGTGATGGACTACCTACGCAAACCTCCGTGGGGTTTAGGGTTCGGCCTTGAAGTTCACGAAGAAGTTACGTAGACACACCGTGAACTTCAAGGCACCTAGGCGACAGTGTAGCAGCTGATGCTGCTGATGATGATCCTAAACCCAAAACCCAAAACCCTAAACCCCTAAACCCTAAACCCCTAAACCCAAAACCCAACACCCTAAACACGTGATGATGATGGTTATGATGATGAGCAGTCCGGACGCAGCAGAGCCAATGGCTGGCTGGTGGGTACGTAGTACGCAAACAGCCCATACATGTCAACATAATGTACATCTGTATCAAAAGCATAAATATCAACATAATGTACATCTGTATCAAAGGCTATCTATCTATCGAGTTGTCGATCTATCTATCTAAGATATCTATCTAACTTTCATCTGTCGAACTATTCTCTATGTATGTATTTATGTCTATGACTATATCGATATCTAGATCTATACCTATATCTATGTCTGTATCTATACATACATGCATGCATACATACATGCATACATACAAACATACAAACAAACAAACATACATACATACATACATGCATGCATGCATGCATGCATGCATGCATACATACATACATACATACATACATACATACATACATTACCTACATACATGTGTATACGCGCATACATAAATATTTGTGTGCATACATATATATATATATATTGTATACATAATCCTTTCGGGGTCAATAACAAGTCTAACAAGCAGAACCGTCCATTTACTGATTCTTGTTGGCATTATGTTAGGGCTGGTGTTGAGACGACGAAAAGCATGTGTACTATCGTGCCGTAGGCTCTGTAGGTGCCAGATCTCTGCGTCCCCGGCACCGTGGTGGTAACAAATATAGCTTCGACTCCTCTTTTGGCAAGGAGTAAGGAGTAGCGCCCAAAAAGGCACAATCACATAAACAAACACACACACACACACACATACACTCCCTCCCTCCCTCCCTCCCTCCCTCCCTCCCTCACGCACTCACTCACTCACTCACTCAGACCCTAAGTTTGGGAAACCTTAAACCCACGGCTCTCAACCCGAAACGGAGGATGTTGGGGAACATGCAGATGGCAGACAGCAAGCCTGAAGAGTCCGTGGCTGCCGCCTGCTTCAAAGGCATCTCAAGTGGGTGTTCGAAACTATAGCTACGGGGTTTGGGCATACTCGGTTTTGCGACGGGTCTGTATAGCACTGACCCTACTATTCTAAGAGGGTCTTGAGGTTGCAGGCGTAAGCGCGGCACACACCATGAGTGCGGGATTTAGGTTGCAACCTTGAGCCTAAACTCTGAAAGAAAAACCCTATCAACCCATGACCCTTAACATATCGTCTTGCCGGGTTTAGGGCTTAAGCGGTTTAGGCTTTGGGTGCTAAGGTTGGGAAGATTAGGGTTTAGCGCTTACGGGCTGGGGTGAAGAATGACGTGTGGCAGCAGGGAAATCACGGTATGCCGGCATTCTAAAGTAGCCACAGGAAGTATAAACGTGCTTTGGCACTTTGCTATGTTTCGTAAAGCTAAGAAATGCCTTCGCTCGAGTGCGCATGAGCATGTCAACAACTGTGTGGAGAAAATGTGTGTCTGCATGCACGCATGCATGCACGTATGCATGTTCTGTCTGCAAAAAACAGAAATTCTGAAAAGCATTGAAATAGTGCACGGTTAGGTGGTCAAGGTGTATGTCCGTATGCCTGTCTGTCTGTACTGTGACTGTGTGTTTGCGCAAGTATGTGTATACAGTGGTAGTTTCATCCCCTAAACAAAAAACCCCGAACCCAAAGCCCACAAACCCTGAACCCTAAACCCTATAAACCCTATAAACCCTATAAACCCTATAAACCCTATAAACCCTATAAACCCTATAAACCCTATAAACCCTATAGACCCTATAGACCCTATAAACCCTAAAAATTTGTACTCTGGCGCCTCAGCGCTCTTGGCCTTCAGCGTGTTAGCGAAGGTGTCGATGAGACGATCCCAGGAGCGCCTCGAGCATCGTTGGTGGGGTCGGGTTTCCGGGTTTAGGGTTTAGGGTTTACGGGTTTAGGGTTTAGGGTTTACGGTTTCATTCTTAGCCAACCTCGTTGAGCGAACTCGCTGTCCAGATTTCAACGCACGGAAGAAACCAAAAAATGAGCTACAGAGACAGAGATTCTGTATATAACGATTGCATATGGGTTGGCTGAGAGAGTCTTCTAAGCCAAACTCCTTTGGAAAGTATTACATGGGCTTTAATCATTAGAATAAGGTTTGCAGGCATATTCTAATACAATTTCTTCAAGCCTCTATGCCAGAGAATATTTTTGTCACAAGGCTTACAGCGGCAATTGACATTGGGTTTCGGGCTTTTGCGAACCACGCTGGATGTTGATCTTATCCTCGCTAAGTTTCCTACACATGAAGAACTCCTTGTCTGAAAAGAGGTTCAGTGTCGGTTAGAACTGCTTACCTCGCACACCCTCATCACAACATGATTGAATGCGTCACCTGTTCGGCTGGGATTGATGCTACAAGATTTAATCGTACAGGGGTTGCGTGAAGCCGTCCCTGGACCGTACCCTAAAACCCTAAACCCTAGCACCTCGAACTGATGACCCTTAACCCCGAACCTTATAGATCCCTTCTAGAACCCTTATAGATCCCTGTGAAGGAACCCTAAACCCCTAAACCCCAAACCTTCTACAGATCCATAGAACCCTCACAGATCCCTTATAGAACCCTTATAGATCCCTTATAGAACCCTTATAGATCCCTTAAAAGAACCCTCATAGAGTCCCGTACAGAACACTTGTAGATCCCTCTGAAGGACCCCCAGAAGGGCCCCCATGGTCTGGGACTTCAAGGCACTCAGGTGTCGGAGGCTGCCCATGACCCCCCAGAATGCTCCTGGCCTAAGGCCATAGATGCTGCATCTTCCCTTTAGGGTTTAGGGCTTATAGGGTTTAGGGCTTAGAGGGTTTAGGGTCATCTTCAAGTACCATTATAGGGGTAGTTCTCTAAATTAGGGTCCCTTTGGGGGTCCGTAATATAATACGGCACCTAATATTTAGGGTACCCAAAAAGGGACCCTAATTTTGACAACCACCCATAGCATAGAAATCCGCAGCACCCCCAAGCCGAATTCTGTAGGCTTCTGCCTAGGCCCTGGATCTTCTTAGGCCCGGATCCCCATCAGACCCTCAACCCTGAATCCCCAGAGACTCCAAGACCCCTTAATTAAGGAATATACCTTAAAGTATAGGAGCCTTAAAGGGATCTACAGGGGTTTAGGGTTTAGGGTTAAGGAATATACCTTAAATCTTATTAGGGATCCTACTATAAGTTAAGGTATATTCCTTAATCAAGGCGTATTGGAGTCTCTGGGTCCCCTCTCGACCCTGAATTGCTGAGCCCATGCGCTTCGGACCTTGGCAAAATGGCAGTCTGTGTGGGGCCGAGGGGTCTTGGGCGAGCGGCGGCTTGAAGAGGGTGCTAACCTTCGAGGTCCGTGGAGATATCAATAGCAGTTGCACTTAATGTAGCCTGAAGCAGAACCCCTTAAAGTGGATCCCTACTGGACATCAACTGGTGATGCCGAGTGGCCAGTACGCTGCGTTGGCTTCATCCACGCATGCGAGCCTAGGCCAGTGATAAAGCCGCGGGTGTTCGGCCGTCTTTGGGCGCTAATCAAAGGGTTGGCAGGGGTCGTGAGTCGTGTTTATAGACCGCAGGTAGGTAGTTGTGCTCTGCCAGGTTTGTGTAACTGCTGATTCTCCTCTGTTTCACGAGTCCGTCGGCGTCGCAGATACATCGTTGAAGAAATAAGTACCTATTTCCTTTTGGGGGTTCCTTACTATAACTATAGTAGACTATACCCCAAAACCCTATTCTAGCTAGGAAGGCCCCCTATCCTCCTTCTGAAGTCCAGGAAGCACTGCACCATCATCGGGATCTAAGCGCCTTACGAGCTGCCCTTGCCCAGCCAGGCGCTGTGCTTCGACTTTCCCAAATGCTGCCCTCACTTACAGCATATATACATAGATAAGCGAATACGCACATGGATGTGTGTGTGTGTGTGTCTAAGCACCCATGCACACACACAACATATCTGTTTATACATACATATATATATATATATGTATGTATGTATGTATGTATGTATGTATGTATGTATGTATGCATGTCAACATTTTTCACATCTAAACTGTATATATATATATATAAACATATGTGTTATGACTTTGCCTAGCATTCCAACTCCCACACTATCGCTACATCTTGACCCTGGATGCACCCAAACATGAATATATCAGAATCTTACCTGTGCTTTTTCGATTTTTGGACCCTCGAGCAGATACACTTCACTGGACGGGCCGATCGAGCTATAAAACTGAATCTCTATCTGGGACGTTGGTGGAGCGGACTCGGCAACTCATGATTTTACAGGGCTCTAGGCCTGAAAACTCCAAAACGATGAGCCCGGGCACCGAAACCTTGCAGCTCTTGACTTTGGAAGAGAGCGCATTACAGGACTGGGGGCCAGCCTCAGGAGAGGAAGTACACGTCTCATTCAAGCTGCTTTGCCACGAAGGTTCCCAGACCCTGAAACTCGGACGTAGTTTTCTCAACATGAAGCTCGCCAACAACACGCCCTAACCACCCCCAAACACATCAAAACAAACCCCTAGCCCCAAAATGAAAACTCTAAACCTTCCCTGCTTACCACCCAGAAAGCAAAGGGCACTAAACCCGAAAATGAAAAAAACACACCCCAATTAAGCCCGGAACCTCACAAGAAAGGGCAAACAACAGCCTAAAGCCCCACAACAATATCCTAAACCCTAACCCACCTCCCCAGACCAAAAAAAGACAGTGCATGCATATGTTCGTGTATATATATATATACACATACATACATACATGTGTCTATATATATATATATATACATACATACTTACATGCCCTTGCCCTCCCACCATAAAGCCCAAACAGTCCAAGTACCATTATAGTAGTTGCTTAGTAAGTATTTGGGCCCCAAAAGTATATACTATAGCTTGGACCCTTTGGGTCTTCTGAGCCGCCCCGCCAAGGCACCGCCAGCTGCGCCGCGCGCTGCGTCTCCAAGCGCCGGGCCCAGGTGCTGGGCAGCGCCAGGAGCCTCTTGGGGTTCCTTTAAAGGGGCTTTATAGGGGTTTATAGGGGTTTATAGGGGGTTTATAAGGGTTTAGGGTTTAGGGTTCAGGGGTTCCTTTAAAGGGGCTTATAGGGGTTTATAGGGCTTATAGGGTTTATAAGGGTTAAGGGTTTAGGGTTCAGGGTTGAGGGCTTATAGGGTTTATAGGGCTTAGGCGGTGCCCCCAAGGGTCCAAAGGACCCAATAATCAGGTACTTAGGTTTGGGATAGTAGTTATGTAGGTTACTAACTCAGAGAGTATATGATTATTAGGTACTGGACCCTTGGGGTTTTGGGTTTAAAGTTTAGGGTTTAGGGTTTAGGGTTTGGGGTTTAGGGTTTAGGGTTCAGGGTTTGGGGTTTAGGGTTTGGGTTTAGGTTTTAGGGTTCAGGGTTTAGGTTTATAGGGTTTATAGGGTTCCTTTTAAAGGGATCTGCGGGGGCGACCACAGGGATATTCAGGGTTCCTTTACAGGGATCCGTGGAGAAACTGTAGGAGAAGGGTTTTTGTGAAGGGACCGATAGGGGGACCACAGGGATAAGGCTTCCTTTGAAAGGATCCGTAGGGGGGAGCATTGGGGCAAGGGTTCCTTTAAAGGGATCTGTACGGGGACTGCAGGATGAGGAAGGGTTCTATGGGACTATGTGGGTTTAGGTGCCTTTACGGATTCCAGAGGGCTCCTTAGCGAGAATAGAAAAAGAGCCGTTTAGGGATCCACTCTATTTTGCAAGCTTGTTGTGCAGGTTCTTCCTTAAGGGTTTCTGAGCATTCCTGGTTCTAATGTAGGAGTTACATGGTCTCGGCTTATAGCTTTTTAGCCCAGGTTCTTCCTTGAGGGTTTCGTTCCTGATTCGGTTGTTGTTTCAATTGGCTTTGTAGGTTTTTGATGTGTTTTGCATAGGTTCTGGAGGGTCTAGTAAGTAAGGTTTGGGCTTCAGGGTTTGAGGGTTCAAGGCCACAAGCGCCTCAGCAAGGTTCTCTAACTTAAGTCCAGGAGCCTACAGCAACTTGCGGATTTTCAAACCAACTCTATCAGGGTCAATAAGGAGCCTCAGGCGTTCTAAGGGCGTGGTTTCCCAAGGGTATGAGGATAATCAACCGGATCCGATGCTGATCCTACAAGAAAGAGATCCTACGAATGGTGCTTAGGAGATTGATTGTGTTCAGGGCTTAGGGTTCAACTGATCGTGTTTAGGATCTTGGACATGTGGCTTGAGATGTCTTGACTTGGCTGGCTACCGGAATTTGATGCACATTGATGCACTTCATGTACATGTCAGGATCTAGGGCTCAGGGTTTAGGCCCAGTTGTCTGCATCTCGGGCTTCAGGTTTAGAGGGGGTGTCAATGTAGATCGCCTAAGAGAAGTCTGGTGGCGTCGAACTCTAAACATCTTCAGTTAGAGCTTCAAGAACAGTACCGGTAAAATCTGAGAGCGGCTTGGACAAGCCCTGAACCTTGATTTGGGTCGCTCACAAGGTTGAGGTGATCAGAGATCGAGAAGTGGTATTGACGGATCGATGTCTCTTAAGCTTATGGTCGCAAGAGGGTTCAAGATCAAGGCCCGAAATTCTGAATTATGTTACCAATGATTCCGAAGATGTCAACCCAGCTGCCTCGTTGCGTTGCTCTCTGCGGCCAGGACCGCCTTACCATCAGACGCTTCGACAAGTTGCTGATGCTTATATTTTGGTGTGTATATGTGTATATATATATATATACACACACACTTACCTACCTACCTAATTATCTACATATCTGCCTATCTACCTACCTATCTATCTGTCCATCTACCTAGCTAGCTACCTGCCTACCTACCTACCTACCTACCTACCTACCTACCTACCTACCTACCTACCTGCCTACCAACCGACCTACCTACCTGCCTACCTACCTACCTGCCTGCCTACCTACCTACCTACCTACCTACCTACCTACCGACCGACCGACCGACCGACCTACCGACCGACCCACCGACC